>JAVHNF010038886.1:12928-22975 GCA_034783455.1 Micropsitta finschii
GTTGCATAAATGAGCCCCTCTACATATTGCACCTTATAATGAGCTACTACACAACTAATGACTTATTAGTGCCATGGGCAATGAATGATTAATTAGTCAATTCAAAAGTGACTTTTTAAGGTTATAAAGGCTACTTTTTCTAATTTCTGAAGGTTAGACAGAATTAATGCTATGTTCGCATACTAGACTTTTTTTGTCAACAATGCACTAAAAGCAGGGGTGGCTCCTGACAGCTGATTGCATTAAACTCAGTGTGCATTCTGGTTATGGATTCCCCAGGTTACAGCTGAGTACTTTACAGCAAATCTTGTCTGGTCATTCTTGGGGAAATTTAGATGAGCAGCTAGCAAGTGAGAGTTGGAAGTGCAGAAAAGATAAGGATCCTGCAGGACTGCAGTTGTGCCCAGAGTGTGTTTATAGCTATGATTCTGGGACATAACTCATCCCTCCTCTAGTTGCTGCTGTCCTTTTGGAAGATGGGAAGAATCTTAAGCTAACATATAAACAAGCTTCCCTTTTCTATATGGCAGCTTCCAGAGGAGTATGGACTAGACATTGCTCAGCAGCAGAGTGCACAGAACCCCGCTGCATGAAGATTTGTAGGGAAGGGCCATGAATGAGAGACTAGAGGCAATTAGGAAAAGAAAAAATACAAAAATGGTGGTTGGTGTATATGCAGTTCTAGGAAGCTTTTCAAGTATCAGTATACAGTATACAGTATTATCATTCCTAGTGATATGCTGACTTCCATTTGTGTGATGCAAAATCCACACAAGCCCATGTAAAGCATTGCACAGAATTCAGTGGCATTAGGCAAGGCAGTAAGTAAAGGAGATGAAGAAAATCTTAACTTGATTACAAAGAGCTCTGTATGGCAACAGAAAACTCAGAAAGTGATGAAAATTAGCAGATTTCTCTGCAGCATTTCTGTTTTCGTGTAGGAGACTCGGTAGACGGACCAAAAGATGCAACATGAAATCTATAACTATATTATTATTTGGCCCTAATTCAAGGTTATAAGGCAGGAGCTTGACCAGCAGGTGATCTGTTCTGCGATTCAGAAGTCTCACAAGGCTAATGAGAGGGAAGTTTCACTTCCCACACCCATCTAATGCCCCCTTTCAAAAACCTTTGGGTACAATTGCTGACATGACATCAATTAATAAAATGATGTCTTGAGTTAAGCAAAGTTGCTGCATATGTGGGAAAAAAAAAATGTTTGTTGAAGCCACACAGAACTTTATCAGAAGTTTTTGCTTGACTAAAGTTAAGTTGAAACGTTATTCTTACTAATGTTAGTGCAGAGACCAAAATAATTGCTTCTCCGATTAACACATCTAACTAACATCTGTGCCCTCAGCTTACTCAGGTCACTTGCCACAGTACTGAATTGCCAGTGGACAAGCTTGAAACAGAAGAATATCTATAAGCTGTACACAAAGGGACTGCATCTTTGTAACGCTCGTATGCATTATTCTAGGCTACTGAAAAATACCTTGGTGGTGGAGCAAAGTGGCTCGGATGGTGGTGTTTGACTACCTCACATCCCTGCATCCGCAGCACTGCTCTTGGCTGCAGGAAGCTGGGAAGTAGTCACTGCACAGTTTGTTTCAGTCAGCAAGTCTAAAGGGAAATCTAGGCAGAAATTAATACTATTCTGAATGGCCCTAACTCCTTGTAGCTTTAGTGTCTGAAGATAATTTTATTTCATTTGTACATAGCACCTTTTGTTTGAGGATCTTGTTACCATGAGGATATTGTAAGATAGCATCACTAATGCTATTGCCTGTATTAGAGTAGAAGAGGACTCTTTTCAAGGGCTGAATGGCATTCAGGATCTGGAGTAATGAAAAGCTACAACTATATAAAGTGGAAAATTAACCCTAACTTCTCATGTCTCTCCTGTTTCTGAGATAAAGTATTACTCAATTTTGCCTTCAGGTTGTCAAGGAGCTTCTTCCAAGTAACCAAATATTATTTACTACACACTACTAATTTCTAGTGCATATAAAAAATCCTCTTCTATGAATTTCTTAAATGAAAGGCACACTTGTCTTAAAAAGGAAACTTTAAAATTTATTTTGAGATATATATGCATATAAATACACATTTATTTTTAATTGATGTCCAGTATAAGCTATAAGGTAAGATTTGTGCATCCCTTTAAAAATTAAGTCCACTTTTCCATGCTTTTATTCTTGCTAGGACTGGGTGATATTTAGGTTCTCTCCATGATTTATGTTGATTTATGTAGCCGATTCCTATGACCTTCTTATTTTTACAGTTTCCAAACAGGTGGGGTACCTTTTTTGCATAATTTCTCTGCAAGAAGCTATTTCACATACTTTTTTCTTGTGTGTATGTTTTAAAATTATATCTCAGTCTTTCTGCTTTGGATTGAGGATTATTCTTCAGTTGCGTATCCCACCTCCTGAATATCTGGTTCTGTCAGAGACATGCTTGTCCTATTATTTTACTATTTTACACATGGAGAACTGCACCATTAATAGTTTAGCTAATACAGTACTGAATGTACCACCCCCTGCCCTATGCTGTCACTTGAATTGTTGAAATAATGGACTTGCACCGGGAACAGAATTGTAATGAGAACATTTTATCTCATCTCATGCATATTGCAATGTTATGTCCCATGAATACACAGAATAAAAGTGGTAAAGGATTAAATAAATATGATCCATCTAAGTATAACATGATTCAACAGCTGACGTTCTTACTTGTAGCCTGGCCATTCATTGCCTGGGAAGTTTATCAGAATGCTGTTATGTTTGCTGCGAGAAATGTTAGTTTAAATGGTGCAATTGAGACCAACAGGGAGATAAAAAATTTCATGATGTTCTCACAGCATCTTCCCCTTTCTGTTGCTGCTCATTGGCTGGCAAAGGTTGTGACAATGGCTATGCCCTAATTTGTCTTTTTGACAAAACCTAAGTCCTTATAAACATAAAACCAACCAAAAGCAACAGTTCTTCAATAAGGCATATGCATTTTAAAGGTAATTAAATGGAATTTGTCTTGTGCTTTGATAACCATTAAAACAATATTGTTCAAAATCTTAATTATGACATAGGTTTCTTTTATATTATTTTTTTTGATTAAAGCAGTAATTAGTAGTTAATACACAGTTGCACTACACTTTGCATGTAACTGAATAGACAATAAAAAGACTGAGGTTCATTAAAGTGATCAAAGAGAATTGCATACTCTCCACTCCTTTCAATAACTGTTCTACAGAGAGCTAGAAGGTTTTTAAAAAGCCTGAGTAGTCCTTGCCATTAACATACTGAGTATAATTACCCAAATCAAGAGAACACAAGTTATTTGCAATGAACTTTCCAAATTAAAATCAACTTTTGACTACTAACACAAATGAGATTCCGTTCATGAAAGGATCATTATAATTAAGCAAAACATATTACTTTAAACTATCATGAACCCTTAGGACAATGACCTAAGTTTGTAAGAACTGTTTTTTGTAATATGAAGCAATGAAACTAACTCTGAGTAGATGGTTTTCAGTTTAGAAAGATGTTACTCAATAGCAGGGATCTAAATCTACATTATTTGCACTATGAAACATATTTGCACTATGAAATATATTTTGCACTATGAAATATATGCAAAAAGATTCAGAAATCTTTATGGGCTGCCACCAAACTAAGTAAAAAAAAATAAAAATTGAATCATGTTTTAACTGCAGACAAAAATTTCTGGGAAATGATCCTGAAAAATACGCATGAAAATTCAAAAACAGAGGAGCTGGAAATAGTATAGGCAAAAAGAGACAAAGCAAAAGGTGAGATGTTGTCACAATCAAAAGAGAAAAGCCTCTGAGATCCACATTATTTAGAACTGGGAAAACAAAGGGCAGAATAACAGTCTTTGTCACAAATCAAAATTTTGTCACAATCAAAATTGTCACAATTTTGTCATAATCAAAAGAGAAAAGCCTCTGAGATCCACATTATTTAGAACTGGGAAAACAAAGGGCAGAATAACAGTACCTGAGACACTACCACTTTGCTATTTTTCTCATGGGCTTGTTAGTGTAAAATGATGGTTTAGATAATAGAGAAAAGCAGAGACACTCCCATATATATTTAGTTTAGTAGTAATGGTTTAAGACAATGCTTCAGTACTTTGTTAAATCCAGATAAATTTCTACCAGGTGAAATACCTGAAAATAAAGTCATCTCTTTGAGAATTTGGCTTACAATGGTTTATCTAAGTAAAGCACTGAGGGAAAAAACTGAAAAAAATACAGTAGTTCTAAAGGGAGAAGCTGAATAGTTTTAACTATTAAGATATTGTGTAATAAATAAAATGTCAAGTTTGTTAAAAAGCTAGCATCAATAACAAAACACCAAAATGCAATGAACATTGCTGGCTAAATTCAGGGTCAAGATTGCTACACTAGAAGTCTAATATGAAGCCCATTTTTTGTTTTGTTTCTGAAGGCAAAAATGGTGTCTGTGTTGTTTAGATTATTTTTTGAACACATAAAACCAAGGTTAGACATTTTTAAATCTCAGCTGAAATTTAGTAAGAAATAAATAAGGAAAAGTCTGTTTTTAAGTCACAGACTTACACAAAGAGAACCTGAGATATTTGGGTTAAGTAAATATTTTACAGTTTGCTGGTCTTGGACTTAATTCATCAGAAATTAGGTCTTTGGTTGTCCATATTAAAATGCATTTCAATGAGACAACTATGTCAAATTGTCTTATTTTTTATCTGTTGGTTATGATATCCTATATTGGAATACTGTGCAAGCCAAACAAGTATTTTGTTCCTATTAGTGATTACATCGAATGCACTTTAACTTGAGCAAAACCTTTTAACTTTTCCTACAATGAAGCTTCTGCTTGAACGCTCATTATATTTCATTATATTTCTGTTGGACAAGAGTTCAAGGGAACTTTTAACTATACATGTACTTATACCTATAATTTGATTGAAAGTTTATTTTTTGTGATGGTATTTCTAATTTGTTTACATTATGTATTTAACAATACATTGGCTTAACTGGTACCTGCACATTTCACTAGTCCTAAATAGTTTTCTGGAGCAGAACTTTTTTCCAGAATCATCTTTCTTCATGAACTCCATTTATTATGGTTCATCAGAAAGTTCCTGAGCTGTCCAATTTTGCTGTAGTGAGACACAGACCTGACCTCAGGTAGCTCATAAATATGTAAGACATCATTTTGTAAATCACGGCTAATTGTTTTTAAATGTTTTTATATTACTTGGCCTTCAATTGCATTTTAACAACATTAAAAGCATTAGAACATTTTCTGTTACAGAACATATTTGCAGGAAGCCAGCAATGGGACAACTCAGGAAACTAAAATTATTCATTCAGCAAGTCTCTGTGGGATCAGTCTCTAAGTCGGTTTTTCTGGTTCTTTTCATGGCTGCTTCTTCAAGTAGTAAGACTTAAAAATACTTATAAAAATGTTATTGTAAAATCATAAATGGTTCCTGAAAGGCTTAAATTAACCTACAGATATGTTATATCTATCTGTATCTACATAGACATTTATTGCCTTTGTACATAACACCAAATGTTACAATATAGTCATAGTATCTTTGTACAAGTAACCATGGTTAACCAAGGATTTCAGTATGGTCTAGCAGCTCAAGGATTTACCTAGCTTTTCTAGTAGTTCCTCACTCATGTCACTGGCCCATTTGAGAACCGCTGCCAGTTTCATTTCACCTGAAGTGTGTGAGTCACTCAACTCAGCAGTAAAGGATCTTAGGACAAATCCTGCCTAACAGCTGCTACCAAAGCAGGGGATTGAGCATTTTTACACCTACACATGAACTTAAAAAGGATTCAGCAAGATAAGAAACTATTGTGCTTTCTCTCAGCAAATGGAGCAACAGAAGTGACATGCTGCTGTTCTCATGCTCTTAATTTTGAAGTAGCTAAGAATTACAGTAAAAGCCAAACCAAACCCCAAACTTTATTAATCTAATAAAAGATTAATAGCATACCATGGAATAATGTGAACCATTTCTCTCCCATTATTCATAATCTAAACATGCGTACTAATATTTTCCTAATTTTAATAACAATTGTTTCACATGATCTTGAGGATGGCGTAGAGTCTGAAAACTGTTTCACTAAATTGAATACCATGGTGATCTACTTTTTGGATAGTCTCCAGGACAAAGGCCATAAAGTATAATTAGAAGTAACTAATAATTAACTCCCATAAAATGTAACACGAAGGAAAGGAGTGAGAAATTTAGATATATACTATAAGTAGCTTTAATACTTTTCCCTGATGAGCTATAACAGCTAACTATTCTGGCGATTACCAGTGTATGTAAATATGCTAAGGTAAAACCTGACAAATGTGGCTCATTCTTTACTTAAGTACATCAAAAAAATGGAATCAGTATCTCTCAATAAGCACTCACTAGTTTGTATTTTGTGCTACATATGACCTATTATCAGAAATGTAAATGCATTTTTATATGGAGAAGTTTCAGAGGCCAGTTTCACAAAGAACAAAACTACAGAACTGCAGAGGTTGGACAGGACCTCTGCAGGTCATCTGGTCTAAACCCTCTGCACACACAGGAGCACCTACAGCCCAGGACTATGTCCAGACAGCTTTTGAATATCGACATAACCTCTCTGGGCAACTTGTTCCATTGCACAAAAAAATTCAAAAAGTTGACTTTAGTGTAAGTAAACTTTTTCAATACTACAATAAAAAGAAAGAAGAGGAGGCTTAAATCAATTAAACATACTTATATTTAATAGATTTCTCATAAGTTAAATATACTCTGTTAATCTATGATAACCCTTCTTATCCGATAGATGAACTCTAACTATACATAAATATATATTTAGGGAGGGTTTGAGTGTTCATGTGTGTCTTCAGTTATTATGTACACCAGTAGGCTAAGAGATCTTGCTTTCACTTGCAGCTAAGTAAATGAAGAATAATTCTACTGAATCACACCTCTAATGGAGTTATGTGATGTTGTGAAACTGAGAATAATGCCAGGTCAACTTGTATTTAAATTACTACTTGAATGGCCATCTATTTTTAATGACTATAAATAGCTAAAATACTAGCATATCAGTTACTAAAGGTTACTCATTAATGTAGCAACACAAGCTGGTAAGTAATGCACTAAACTCCAGTGTCTAAAAATATGCCAGAGTCACAAGCTACAAAGCAAAGCATGCATGTTCTCTTAATGTCCATTTGTGTTATAAACAATGAGAAACAGGTGGGCAACAATTTATTAATCTTTCTTAATGTCATTACGAATATGCTCTATACCTAAGAATGTTTTTATAAGCAGTGATTTATCATATCAGTTGAAAAATAAAACTTAACTACTTTTGAAATATAAGAAAGACATCTTCTGCACTACTAATTTTGTGGGGCCTACCGGACATTTTAGAGCCAATTGTGGTACATTTCTGTCTGAGAAACAAGACAAACATGAAGAAAGTAATTAAAAATAATGCAAAAGATCTACAAGCTCTGATTTTGTGCACAGAGAAATGGTTGTCTTTTTGAAATGCATTTAATCTTTCCTTCACATCTACCATTACCTTAAAGGACCTGCCATATAAATATTTCTAAGTGAATACTGCCAGTGTTGTCATTAATCACTAGAAAACTAGTACTCTTTTGCACAGTAATCACATAAATCATCTTTCAAGAAATTATAATTCTTCCAGACACACCTCTTGGTCTTTGGCAAGGTCACTCAGCTCTTGAAGCCTTCATGGAATGACAGCATATGTCAAAACTCGAAGATGAATGAATGGAAGGAAAAAGTAGATCCAATTTAAAAAAACATCAGAGTAAGCAAGTCTCCCTCTTTAAAAAGCAATGTATCAGATGGAACTGTAATGAAGAGTTTGATATTTGCTGATAATATCTATTAGTATCAATGTTGCTTCGACACAGAAAAGAATTAGAAATGCTGGTTTGGAATATTTCCAGCAATTACTCAAAATTCTGCCACAATGCTCTGGAATGATATTAAAAAAAAAAAAAAAAGAATTATTGGGAGAAATGTGTGTACCTGGTTAACAAAAGTATCTCTGCATCATTTCTGACTGCATGAAGGAAGGAAATATGTTCGCATTAATTGAAATTTACAGCTGCTGCAGTTGCTGCCTCAGTGTCTGAGGTGCTGTTAGGGGCATTAGCAATTGACAAAGCTTTAGGCCAAATCCTTGTGTGCCTTTTCTTTAAAGAATTTCCATTGTCTTCTTCTGAGCATGATACAGCCTTTACACAATGTTTTTGCCTGTTATATGCTTACGCTTTAAATGTTCTTTTCTTCATTAGGTGTAAAAAATACTGAAAGCAAACCAGAACGAAAGTCTTTCATTGACTGCTGCTGTCTTCCTTAAAAGACAAGATTAAAAAAACAAAAACAGAACCCAAAACCAAACAAACCCCTCCCCTCACTCAAAAAGCCAAAACAAACCTACACTAAAACTTACAAGGAGTTTATTTCTGTTTATTCCATTATAAAGCAATTGCTAAGAAATGTTTTTATGTAAAACTGCTGTACAAGAGATATAGTCCAATAATGAGAATTCTCTTAGCTGATAAAAAAGACACTGGGGTTAAGAGGCAATTAGGGTCTGATTTATGAAAAGACACCACATAGAGACAGTTTTCCTCCTGATATGCTGTATGCGTTACTGAATTTACAGGTCATCTCAGCCTATCAATAAACACCAAATCTACAGAGATATAAAAAGACATGAGTTGGAATAGTCATCTTGGAAAAAACAGTTTTTACTTGAATAGAGTTTAATGGCCAAATCGTGTCCTGGGGAATGAGTTGTTGGGACCTTGAGAAAATTATGGTAAAATTGCAATAAGTCAGTCAGACCAGAATATGTCAGGAACCAGAAAAGGAATGAACTTGTAAATTATATGAAAGGTGGCAAATGTCTGACTGGAGAGAATAACTACTTATTAACATGAAAGGTTTAAAAATCATCACAAGGTCTAAAAAAAAAAAAAAGAAATCAAAATAAGAGTTCTTCACTTAAGGGAAGTAAGCTAGACTTAGATGAATGCTGGCACACTATTCAGGAATGCAATAATCCTCGTATTTTCTCATGACAACTAAATATAAGATGCTAATTCACGAGAGATTTTGCAGCATAGCTGAAAAATGTTACTGGCAAATCAATAGGATGAGGTTATATGCTGGAGGAATAGCACAGACTTAATAATATGGAAATAAAGCCCACATAGTTAAAGTACTTACTGTAAAATAATACAAAATAAAAATACACATAAAGCATCTACATAATCTGAGCAGGAACACCTGGGCTTCTGGTGTACAAGAGGTGTTCTAGAACATTTAAGTGCCTTCACTGCAATGTTTCCTTCATAATATTATATCTTATCTATATTGCAGTAGCAAAGAAGTACTCTCTGCCAGCTAGCTTAGTTCAAATTAGGAATTCAGTAAAGCAAACTCATCTGAATTCCAAATAGTTTAAATTGATATATACAAGAGAAGGTTGGTTCTGTGTCTATGTCGCAAGACAAAAATTAGGAAAACAGGTTCAGACCTTTTCTCTACCACAGCCTTTCTCTGTGACCTTGAGGAAAGACAGCTTTGTCCAGACTGTTAAAGGTAAAGAGCTGGAGAATATCAAATATGATTTCTAGTCTGGTCAAAATAAACAAAATCAGATTTTTTTTTTTTTTTCTGACAGAATGCTGATAAATCCAGTGCTACATGACAACGTGCATTCAGAAGGTGACACTGGATTTATAACTGACCAGCTACATTCCAGTAAGAAATAAGTACAAAGACTATTAAAAACAAAGGTACCACTGCTGGAACTAAAATTCTCTGAGACTCAGAATGCTGCTATTTTGGAGGGTATACCAGCAGAGATGCCACAGCATGCTGACCCTACTCTGATACTCTTTCACAGACACAGCTCCAAGTCATGGTAGTACTAAGATGCTAGACTACATATATCTTTTGTGTGACCATTCATTTGTT
>JAVHNF010038898.1:0-10830 GCA_034783455.1 Micropsitta finschii
ACAAAGGACCAGCAGAACTGTGTTATAATGTGTAAAGAGTGTTTTCGTATATAAGATGAGGCTCAGGATGTGCCATCTATTTGTACTGTCTCATCAGAGTTTGATTCTTAAAGGAAAATATTAGTCTCCTGAAGGTCCTTTCTATCTTGCTACGCTAGCTGCTTTATTAGAGGATATATCCCATTCTTTCCCCACCTGCAAACAAGAAGAATGGTATCCTTTTAGTTGTCTTGGAGGAATTAGTCTCATAACAGCATAATAATAAAAGGAATGTAACAATAGTGAAGTTATTTGATAAATACAGCCAGAATTCAACATCTTGATAGTATACCCCCCCAAAAAAGGAAAAACATTATCTTCACATTACTGTCATTTGTTTGAGCAGGCGTGATACACTCTAATTTGACCTATTTTCTGATATGCTTTATATATCAGAGTGCTGATACTGAATATTTATATTCACGGTTTCCTGTATGACTAATTGAAGAAATTTGTAATCTTCTGGTCTCATGTTAGCATTACGTTACATTGTTTCGTATTAAATATGCTGCCTCTTTTAATCTGCACGTTACAGATGCTTATTTCTTTTCACATTCATGGTAGTATTATCCCATTAAGGGTATTTGTGATTTCTTATTGTCTTTGTAAAGGCTATCTCATAACAATATGCAATGCCACGTTTGGCTGCAAAAATGTATTTGCGTTACTAATGTGAAACATGTTTATGAACTGCTTTGCTAGCTTTTTAACATGCCTGATGTAGAGGCAGTTATCTCAGATTTTTCTTCTAGCCTGGTGGAACTTTAGTGGTAACAAATGTAATGACTGCCTCTACTGCCTGTAGGGCTCAACTCATGGAACTTTGGTATGTTGGTGGCAATCATTGCTGGGGTGATGCTGGTGGATAAGAAAGGTCTTAAAATATGTCCTACAGTCCAGATGTGACTACAGGCTTAGCCTGACCTAAGACTGAATTGAGTTTTACTTAAGCCTGCAGACCAGCCTAGTTGGTATGGAACACAGTGGCATTAAGGAGATGCATCAAGTGCACTTCCTAACTTAGCAAGGTGCTCTTGGATGGTAGCTATCCACTCTCAACTGGCAAGAAACTAACTTGGAAATAAGCTAAGGTTTATGTTTGAATGTCTTTTCTCTTCCACCTGTCCAGCACAAAGTGGAAGCAGTTCGCAGAATGCTGTAGTGAAGAGGGCTTGGAGGAGCAATGAGCATACAGCAATGGTCCTGCTCTCCAGCTAGAAGGTAGCTGTGATGATAGTTGCCCTTTCCCAGTACAGAATGATGCCTGGCAGTGTGAGCACCATTCCTCTTCCCCTGCAATCCAAAGTTGGCTAAATAGTAGCAGAAAATAGGGGACTGAGACTAAAGGATTCCTGTTTGGGGGGGAACAGGGGAAAGGAAAAGAAAACACAGGAGCCAAACCAATGAATGTGAATTCTGTTATAAGGTTTGTTGGAAAAGAGATGTGTAATTGTGTAATTGTTTGTAAGTTTAGTAAGATCAGAAGTAAAAGTTTCTTATTACTTCTAAGTTAGTTCGGTACAGGTAGCAGTGCACTGGGGTATAGTCAGTGTAACCAGGAATGCAGAAATAAGAAATTAGTTAATTATTTATTTATTTTTTTTTAATCTCTTTAAAAGCTGTAAATTCTTGTTAGGGGAAACTTTGGCATCAAAAAGGTGATTGTATAAAGATGTTATTAGTATGTAAGGAAAAAGAAAGTACTTTTTTATCTTTATTGAAGCCTCTTTCTTTTTAACTACCTTTTGAGTATTGACAAATATAATAGGTAAAAAGCAAAGAGACTGAAATAATCTAAGACCAATCAAGCAACATGCCACAAAGGTCTAGCCGTTCTAACTCTTTCTGAGAACAGAAAAGCAAGCAGTGTAGGTACAAATAAATCCTTTACAGTAGGCTGTCCCGTAAGATCCAATCACAGTTTTCAGGAGGTGTCACATATCAGAATACTAATACTGATTCGTAGAGCACACTGTAGGATCTAGGCAAGTATATGCTGCTGAATAATAATCACACATGAGACTACATAGTCTCAGGAGACTTTCTTCTGTTATCTTCAACAAAGCATGTTTAAAGGGATATGAAAGGCAGGGATTGGTGCTATCCTTAGAACTTCAAAAGTTGCTGTAACTTCACATACAAGTAAAAGCCTAGCCTTCTGTTAGGAATTTTTGTGCAGTGATGAAATTTGCTACGCTGTCTGTGCACACTCATGCTGTAATAGCACACTTAAACTGCACGAGTTATTTCCACTTCCACTAACCTTTATGCTTGCCATTTGTGATGCATGATCCCCTTCATCTTTATGTGGGCCCATAGGTGAAACTGCATCTGTTACTTTTCTGTGCAAATACCATAACCCAGGCTTCTTAAGTGTTCTGCATGGGAGTTGACAGTGGAGATCTAAAACAGTGAAATGAGGATGCTATAATTGCTTCATAACTTACTATTAGTATCTAAATAAGTATAAATAATGGCATACCCAGTAATTTCCATTTTCTTTCTGCACGTAAGTAAGCCTATTAAAAGGTAAGTAAGCATTGTCATTTTCAAGAGAAGCTTAGTTTTAAAGATAATCTAGCAGAAGAAATTTTGAATCTGTCTTCTGTATTTCTGAGGATGTTGTGCAAGGCTTTGAATATTATAAATGAAACTCTCAACATACACTGAAATATTTAGTGTTTGAAATCAGTGTGTAACAGATGCTTTATAAAATTAAATGTTTGGGTATATTTCAGAATTGATCAAAATACTGTTAGGTTTTCACTAAATTTGAAGTTTCAGCAGTGTGATGCCAAGCATTTGTCAGTAAAATTAGTTCAGTGCCACCATTGCCTATGAGGGTTTTTTTTTTGTCATAAAGCAGTGAAGGCCAACAGATTTTTAATTAGCATTCATACTTAAATTTGGCCTGAATTAATGATCAGTGAGAGAAACAACTGTGCTTCTGCTCTATTTTGGTACATTACAGAGAGGATATTTATCCATAATCTGTCATCAGAAGTAGACTTTATGTGTTGCTTGGACTCCTTGAGGACTTAGCCATCTCATAATGAATCATGGTCATGGAAGAGATTAGTTATGTCTGAAAATACATGTTGGGAATATTTTGTGTTTAGAGTGACATGACACAACTGTGCTTTTAAATAAATAAAGCATGGCATGGCAAGTGAATTTTTTTCTGTTTCTAGGTCAGTAAGTATCTAGAAAACATTTTATTTATGCATTTAGTAATTATATGGCCTTTTCATTCCTCCAAAAAAGCAATTTTAATATCTTATTACATAGAAGTTAAATGTTATAACTACTAGTTTTCATCAGGTTCTGTGCAACAATATTATGAAGATTGAACATTAGAATGCTAAAGATGGTTTCAAACCATTCAGGAATGAATCTTATGCCATCCCTCTTAGCAAAGCTTGTGGCTAAGTTGAGAAAGCTGTAGCCTGACATCCTGATATGCGTACGGTTTAGCAAAGTTTGTCAGTGGAAGAGGTCTGTGAATTCTGCTGCTGTTAACATTGGAGCGTGAAACACAGTATCAATAATATGGAAGACAATAAAGATAATAAACTGCAGTATTGGCAGAGTTAGACATGGGGGTAGTTTGATTTCATGATAGTGTCCTGGAAAGAGAAACACAAGAATGGGCAGTACTCACAGTGCTGGCTTTCTGTTTGTCTATATTTATGGGGCTGTGCTCGGAAAGAAAATGAACTACAAACATGGATTGAGGAGTTTTGGAGTTGCCCAGGTTTCTCACAATTCTTGGGATACTTGAAAAAGTTAAGTGACCTTCATTTACCAGTGGTTCGAGTGTAACAAAGCAAATGAGAAAGTTATTAAACATCATGGGGGTTTTGCCTCTGTAGTTGTATTCATACTATAGGAGTCTTGAGTTTGAATTTCCTGGAAATTGAACTGCAGTTCACTCATGGACAGCTTTGTCACATAGTGACTTACTTCCTTGGGGTTGTGTTGTTTTGTTCATCATATGCTGAAATAATTCTCTTCTGGCACTTAATATGCTGTGACATTTGAGGAGAAAACAGTGTTATTTATTCTTAGGAACAGCTGGGAATACCCTGCTCAGAATAACATGATTTGCAGCCTATTCTTTTGCTTATCCTTTAATTAGGAGGCAAATTGTCACTGTCTCCCTATTTTTTAAGGGTTCTTTTCCTCTCCTTGGTCTTTATTAGAATTGGAGGACCGAAGGGCAGGAAAACTGTATCTTTCATATTTACAACACATTTAGGCTTCCACCTGTATTAATTGCTGCCTGTACACTTACAGATCTTCATTTAAATAATGAGCTTTTTATTGAATCTGTCTTTATCAAATGTCAAATTGTCTTGATGTCCCACATCCTAAATAGATGTGTATTTAGGTCTCTGAAATCTTGTATTTTTCAGCTGAATCACATGTTATGCAGACAGCTCCCTGTTAACTAAACATCTAGGAGGCTCATGTTCCATTGTTCACTCCAGCTGTGATGAACAGCTCTGAGCAAGATTTCTGTTTCATCAAACTCCACTTAAAGGAAAATCAGAGCACTTGGGGCCAGGGCTCTCAGTTACTGCGCCTCTGCTCTGAAACTCCTTCTTTTTCCATCTCAGTCTGATGCATTGTTGAGTTACCCAGCACTAAGTGCCAGGTATTTTTCTTTCTACAAGCCTTCTCTCTGTTGCAGCTACCAAATGACCAACAGGAGAGAAAGGAGGAGTAACCTTTCCCTCCTGTAACAAGAAAAATGCAGTGTATTACAGTGAGATACACATGAAGATCTTATATATCAATAAGATTTTCAACTTGTGTGCATATTGTCTAGGCAATGCCTGCATGGGGATGTCAAAACTGATCAAATTAGTCTAAATTACCTGTTTATTCTAGTACAGCAGTAGACAGGTTGTCTGAATTCCGTTAGGGAATTTATGTTCCACCAGAAATCAGAAGATTCTGGAACTATGTGCAATTAGTTATATAAAATATAAATTGTATAATTTGTTCTTTCATATAATCAAACCTCATTATTTTATTTGATATTCTTGTTATCTGTTGGTAACATTTGTTTACAGTAGTTTGGATGCAAAGGGGTACATGTCTTGAGAATAAGCAGAATTTTTGAGTGTAGTTTTGAGCTAGCTTTCTTCAGATAGATAAGGAGTTGTGTTGTCATCCTGCCATCTTCATCCTAATTCAGGCTGATTCATATTACTTCCTTTCCACTTGGGTGGGAATACTTTAAATAGAGTATTTATACAACCTGTCTATCTAGATAGGATAAGTCTGAATATCTGTCTGTATCTCCTATTGCACTTGTGATCATAGGTGCACTTAATAGCTTTGAAAATCAGGCCTAAGGAATTCATTATAATGCCAGTTCCCTTGAAGTATTCTCTAGGAAAGAGAGTTTAGAGAAGGGCTTGAAAATATGACATTTAAAACTAGTCTCCCACTGAGCCATATTAGCATTAGCTTTGAACACAATTGTGGTTTATTGTACGTGTATCTGACAGTTCTGCTCTGAAAGACAGTACTTTGCCTGTGAAGCTGCACTTTGGCATGCTACTAGATACTCCTCTGCATTTTTATATTCTTTCCCTACTCTTCATGCACACAGATTCAATATACAAATCCAGCATTTATCATTTGCAATAAGAATAATGCCTTATATCACCTCAGAGCTCTTGACCAGAATAATCTTTTTTTTAGTACCCTGATGTATAGGGAAACTGAGATGTAAAGAGAGAATTCATGAGAAGTCTGTAGCATGGCATTAAATTAACACTTGCAATGTGCAAATTTTGTGCTTAAATAAAAAGCACATTCATCCAGGAAATCTAGAGTTCCCTTTCTTCAGTGTGTGCTACCAGAGCTGTCAGTACTTGGACTGAAATGTGAACTGACACTGTGTTTCTGCACCTTCTGCCAGGAGGGAAAGTAAGCTCACTTATTAGAGAACACTTGCACCCAGCAGCCTGGGCACCTTAGGATGCTGCGTAGGAGGATTGAATCCCAGCAGTGACAGTTTTAAGGAAATAGCAGCTGAACTTTTTTGCTTTTTCTATTAAATCTAGTTTGGTCTCATGGACTAAGTTGCTGCACTTAAGTATCAGTGTGTTTGAGAGCATGCTTTTGAAGTGATTCTCCTGACTTTTCCCACTTAACTGGGCTTATACTTCAGTTGTCAAGTAGTCTGAGTCCATGAAATGTGGGTTTTTTGGATGCAACTAAAACAAGAGATGTGATCTAGGAATGGCCTTAGTGCATTCCAGTTGCAAAAGGACCACCAGTCCATGAGAGAGATCTAATTGGTCATAGTTCCAAGTTCAAAACTTTGTTATGAATATGCCTATGTAATTTTGATTTCTTTGTCTACAGGACAATATCTTTAGCACTGTTTTGTTCTACAAGTCTCCTGCTGGACTGCATGACTTGCTGATGTAGATACGTCTGCAGAATCTTTCTTCTCTTCTTTTTAATTTGCCTTATGAAGTGATAATACTAGTGTCTTTTGTAGTCATATTGAATTAAACCCTATAATGGTAGTAGCATTTCTTTCAAGATGATGTATTGCTTTAGTCATACTTTGAATACGATGATCTCTAATACAAATGTATATTGTCTTAAAGTGATCTACCACGCATATCATTAGTAACATGATTTAATCCCAGCTGGCAGCTAAACCCCATGCAGCTGCTCACTCCACCCCCCTGGTGGGCTGATGGAGAGAATCAGAAGAGTAAAAGCAAGAGAGCTCAGGGATTGAGACAGTTTAATAGGTAAAGCACAAGCTGCACATGCAAGCAAAGCAAACCAAGGAATTCGTTCAGTACTCCCCATGGGCAGGCAGGCGTTCAGCCATCCGCAGAACAGAAGGGCTCTGTCATACTTAACCGTGACATGGGAAGATGAACATCATCACTCCAAATGCCCAAACTTCCTCCTTCCCCCAGCTTGAGGATGAATCGTACCAAGCATGGACACCCTATGGTCTGGGATATCCCTTGTGTCAATTGGGGTCAGCTGGCCCAGCTGTGTCCTTTCCCAGCTCCCTGTGCACGCCCTTGACTCTGTATAAGTGCTGCTCAGCAGTAACTAAAACATCCCTGTGTTATCAACACTGTTTCCAGCACAAATCCAAAGCACAGCCCCATACCAGATACTATGAAGGAAATTAACTCTATCTCAGCCAAAACCAGCACAGTTAGTAACAGCAACAGAAGTAATTTATTGCTATTGTAAAAGACATGTATTGTAGGGGAAATGACTGCAGAGATTCTGGAAAATGCTAATCAGCCGCATTTACCTAAAACAGGCTGCAAGCTTGAGTGCACATTGACTGAGCAGTTTAAAATCAGGGGAAAAAGAAAAAGTTTTACTGAAAAAAGTCTTCTATATAATCTTAAATTTTTCATTTTCCACACACTGAAAACCAAATGAACTGTCTCTATGCTTAAATAGACTAGTCAGATAAATTTCGTAGTTGTGCTAATTGAAATCCCAGGTTGTTTACTTTATTTGATCTGTTAGAAGTGATACCATGGATATGATTTTGTACTGCAGTTGCGTTTACCTCTCCTGTTGTGTTAACAAGAAATGATATCTGATTTTATTTCTCTAAGTTACGTTCTTCTTTTCTTTCTTAATATGATTATATGTTTCTCTCTTCTCCCACTGCCATAACCTGTGTTGTCAATTAATATCAGACAGGGAATTGAAAACAGTGGAAAGAAACAGAAGAAACAATCAAATATAAAGAGCTTAGGGAAAGTGGAGTTTTCCATGTTACCAAAGGGAGAGGTAAAGCTTATAGCACAGACAGTAAAGAAGCTTTACATTGACAAGCCTGTCTATTTCTTTGCCTGTATCCAGTGAAGACAACCTGCAGAATGCTCTAATGACTCAACAGAAGACTGTAAATTATTCGCTGGTGGAAAAAAATGGATTTTATTTCGTTAAATGATTTTTGTTTTAGCTATGTACAAATTTGCTTTATTTGAAAACAGTAGAAAAAGTTAGTTTCATCACTTGGAGAACTGCTCTTTGGTAGCATATGTAAAAATATGAATAAATAAATAGAAAAGTATAGATACAAACTAAGAACCCTGATGTTTAGCCTTGTCATTTAGGGAGGATCATGAAACCGAAGCTTCGAATGTAGAAGATGCTTCTTAAAGGCTTTTTCTGCTTAAGGAGTTGATGAAGTTGTACTAGTTCTTGAATTGTTCTGTACCAAGTGATCAGTCCACCTAAGGCAATTTTTTAATAACAAAATATTTAGCTATAGTGACTGGTTTTGTGTAAAGTTTGTTTCATTACAGGACAGGAACATAAGTAATTGTATTAATTTATTGGAATATGCAAGAAATGTTCTACGTGACGAGATGAAAGGTTTGTGTATTCCAGTATGCTGCTCTTTAAGTGGCAGAATGAGATGTGATGTACAGGTGAGCATGTGAGCCTGGTCCCACTCCCTGTGGTCTGTATCTCTACTGCCCTCCAGCATTCATGGTCATATTAGTTTATAGAAGGATATATTTATCCTTGTCTGCTCTCCTTAGTATTCAGACTGGTTATCTACACCATGGAGCTTCTTTCAGGTATCAACAAGAGAACAGACTTGTAGTTTTCCATTTCTGTATTCACTTACATGAAGACCTGAATTTAATTTGTTCCATTGGGCTTGTATTCGTGTAGCACCTAACTTGTTACAAGACTATTTTGTTAGTCTCTTGCAAATTAAATATTTGACGCCAGTGAACAATGAAACTAAATAGCCCATAAACCAAAAGAAGCTGTTACTCAAAGCTGATAGAGTTGTAGAAGCGTGATACAGAAGTGTTATGTGTTAATAAAACACAAATATATGTAAACTTGATTCCAGGTTAGGATCAGTGGTTACTTGGCAAATACATAGTTTCTAGCCGTAGAATCCAGAACCTGATGTGTCTGTACTGACTAGTTGTTAAAAGGTATCTTAGTTTGTGCTCCAGGAGTTGATTTTTTTTTCTACCTCTTTCCTTGCATTGAAAGAGGTGCATTTCCCCATGCTGGTTGCAAGGTTTTAATATGCAAAGAATGAGGCAACTTTTACACAGCTTGATGGTTTATGACCTATCTGTAAGCTTTTAAATTCAGGGGACTTAGGGTAGTACAGAAACTATGTATGAGATAGGATTAGCAACTATTGAGAAGCAAAGGAAGCTGAATTCAAAAGGTAGAATAGCTTCAGAGTCTGTTACTGTCAAGTAGAATGAGAATTATTCCAATGAGTGAGTTTCTTAAAATCTAGGGAAATTAGTGAAAAGCAATAGACCTTCAGGTACCTTTCTTTTCCTATCAGTTTTAAACCCTAGTTAATCTAGTATTCTTTTCTGATCCTGACAGCTCTACCAGAGGCATGTTCCACTGCTGGCAGACTTCATAGGTGTTCAGATAGCATTGCAGCGAAGGCTATAGAAACACGTAATTAAATGGATAGGACTTGTGGCTAACCCATGTGCTCCTTAAAGACAGGTTCTGTCTCGGCAAATCTGCCCTGTGGCTAGGCTGTCCCTAGGCCAGGTGAACTAGCACAAGCAATGTTACATTTAATTTGTCATGCTTTCCCAAAAAGTCTGGTGTGTTGTGTTCTCAGCACCAGCTGCTGTCTGTCTGCTTACTCCTGCTGCTGCAAGAAATAACCTCACTGAAGTTGCTATGACATCTCAGGGGACCTTATAGCTACTGCTGCACAGGCATGCAGCCTTAACTCTCCTTGCTGACAGACCTGCACTGGCAACAAAATACGGTGTTGTCAGGGAATCACCTGCACACCTAAAATAACCTTGATGTTTGTATAGGGCTCTCTGGACTCTCCCACAGGGCAGGAGGGCATGCAGGGCCTGACTGTGTTTCCTTACCTTACTTCACTCTGTAAGAAAAATGATGCTTGGTTGAAGGCCTGAAGATTTATTTTGTTTGTAATAAATGAGTGGGGATTTTTTGCCCTTTTTTTTTTTTTTTTTCCTTTCTTTCTCTCCTCCTGGCGACATCTGGGTAAAGAATATTTGGGGTTTTTTTTGCCAGCATAACCCCAGGCCTGTGTCAAAACTTCATCCTCAAAAGGAGCAGGTTTGGCTACCCTTAATTTTAATTCTCTATTTTTTAAGTTATGACATAGAGATCAATTATTGTTACCTAATCACATTAAAGATTTTAACTTGGAGAATTAATAAGGCTTGTTAACACTGTGAATGAGGACACATCCCTTCCAGGCTTCATTGCTGACTGGCTATTTGTTCCTTTATTTGAATTTCCTGTGTAACGCGTAGTGTGGATAAGTAGTATGCTCATCATACAAGAAAATTCTTTATTCCCTAAATACCTGTGGCTTGGCTAGGGGGACTACTATTGCCATGAAAGGGTTACTATTCTATTCTGACAAAGGTCTTGTTTGTGTGTTGATATGGTTAAACCTGCAGTGTATGCAAATCTAATGATAATCTGCTCAGCTAAAATGCAGATTAGTTGCTTCAAAAGATTTGCAAGAGAAATGCATGGTATCTGTGATTCCCTCTGTAAGCCATTGGTAGAAATAATGATTTTACTCATAATTAGCACTCCACAGAAGAATGATGATTTTCCCAATTTTCAAACACCTGTTGTGTTTTTATAGTGTCATTCTTATGTAAACTTTATTTTCAGTTTATCTAGGAATCCATTTGTGAATTTACTCTGAGCAATCCCATTTCCCATCATAGGGCTGTACTTCAATTCTTGCTCCAGCACAACATGAAGTCTCTG
>JAVHNF010038898.1:10858-21309 GCA_034783455.1 Micropsitta finschii
CTTCGTACCATTACTGTTGCATTTTATTATCTTCCTTTCTTAGAAGACAAATCCAGCATCTCCTGGGTTTTCTGGAAAAATGATCTTTCATGGAGAAGCTATCTGTAAATAGTGGTGACTTTCCATAATTGTTACCTAGTACAGCTCAGTCTCAGTGCTCTCTATAGCTGTGTCTTGGGAGCCAGATGAAAATATTCCCAATTGCTGAAAGACTTACAAATGTTTCCAATGTTGATAATTTGCCATCATGAGGAGGCAGCAGCAGAGGAACTCATGCTGATAAATAATTTCAGATGTGGTTCACGTGGGGATTTCTACAGGTCTTAGCACTATGTAATAATAGAAGTACTGCTAGTATATTGAAATTAATGACTTGTGGTCATAGCTGTGTACTAAATGTCTAATGTACTATTGCAGTGGCCTCATGACAAGATAATAACTATCGCTTTTGGAAATATGTATTTTTTCCTACATCTAGAATTATCCTGCTGCTTCCAGCAACCTTGCCTCTGGGATTTGTGTTTCGAATGGCACTGTCTACCATGACTAGTTCAGGGATCTCCCATAAGCCAGTTGTGTACAGCTGCATATGTAAGAAATGGCAGGAATGCTGCTAGAAGTTGGCATATCATTTTCTCTTTTGATGCTAACTATCACAGGGATCTTTGCCACAGTGACTTCAATTTCCTCTGCTTGACAGACCTTATCAACAGCTTAAAACATGTTTACTAACACAATACAATCAGAGTTCTGTGCTTTAGATGCCAAATTATTCTGTAAGGCCTTGATCTTTATTACAGATTTGCAGGGTGTTTCTAAATACATTAGTAATTATACATCTGGGCTGTTGTAGCATCTACTTCTGGGTAATCTCCTTTTATGTTGTATTTGATTGATAGTTAGTTATAGACTGGATTCAAAATGAATTTAAAATCGCAATGCCGGCATACAAACCACCACAAGTTACTTTACCATTTCAGCCTCAAACTAAGGGGGGAGGACTGCTGCTGCAACAAGGATTATCTAATCACGTACAAAATGTACCACTAGCATTCATTTATCTATCCAAGGCAAGCATAAAAGTCTGGATTTCTAGTGAGTGGCCATCTGTCTGCCTCCAGGAGCACAGTGTCAAGGAAAAGCTGTCAAGCAGCCTGAAAGTAGTAATAATTATGTTGTTTGTTGTCTTTGCTTCCTTGGGAGAAGAGGAAGGAATGCATATATGCTACTCCCAAATATTGATAAATACTAGGTTATTTCTATTAAATGTGATTACTCATATCAAATACCAAGGCTAGCTATCAAAAATACACATTCAGTTTAAAAAAAAATCCTTTGTATATGAATCTTTTTTTTTGGTATGTTACAGTGCTGAGAAAAAGTAGTTTCCATTAGGGTGCACAAGAAATGGACCTTTAGAAGTTTTGCTTTATATGAGTATAAGGGAGGGAGCAAGGACATGAGGGAGACAAAGATCTGTAGATCTCTGCATAGCCCAGATTGGAAATTTTATAGATGTGATCAGCAGTAAGGTCAGGATTTTAGAGCTGTAGTGTACCATACCTTCTGCACCAGGGCACCCCTGTTTGCAGGCATATTCCATATCAATGCAAAGAAGTAAGTGAGGCTTACCCACTCCTGATGCGTAGGTGAATTATAATGCTTTGTGTGAAGTTCCTCTATGTGCAGATTTGTTTGCTTACTCTTTTTGAAATAAAAATCTGTAATTGGAAGATAGCTGGGATGAAAAACTTGCTTTTTCTTCGTTTGTTCCCTATTATGATAAACCTCGTACAATTAAGTTTAGGTTACATTGAAATGGAATTATAAATTCTGTTTTAAACTAATCTTAACAGTAAAGCTGCACCTCCCTTTGCCCTGTGTTAAGACCCTAAATTGGTTGTGGTACCTCCTATGTATGGTTAAATGCAACGTATGTCCTTCTTTCATGAAGTCGTTAAAATAAATTGTTTCTCAATTTAATTTGAACACAGTTTAAACGCTTTTATATTTTCCTTTCATCTCCATAGTAAACTTATTATTAGAAAAATTTAAATACAGCAACTTTTGTTTCTCTGAAGACTGGGAGCCATTAAAATTTTAACAGTTTAGAAACAAAATTCACCTGTAGAGAAATACTGAATTGCTTTACAGAAAGGTACAAACCGTGTTAAAAAGAGAGAGAATTCTGAAAGGTCATACTGAAAATGTAAAACTATAATGCATAGGTTTACTTCTTTTATTAAAGTAGCAAAACCAGAAAATATGGATAAAAAAAAAATACGTGTTTTCTATGTAAGAAGTTTGCTAAAATTGTTCAGTGGACAGGTGCTTTAAAAGTTAGGACTTTCGAGCAGAAGAAGATTGAGCTTTACAGGCATGTAATGCTTATTTAACACTGTGGGGATTTTAAGGAAACCTGTTTTCTTTTTGCATCAAGGAGGTATTTTTGCTGGTAAACTGATTAGATTGTTGATAATTAGGGTCAGGCATTAGTCATCTACTTCTGTTTGGTTTATTTCTTTATGTCTATTTTATGCTTATTTTATGGTTAGTTTAGCAAAATTGGTGATGAAATAAATTTAAAGGAAAAAAATAAATGCCTTTAGGCTTTTTGAGATAGCTTCCAGTAAGTACAGTAAATCACTGCTTATTCATCTTCTATAGGATATATTCATGCAAGCGAATTAAATAGATCATCAGGGAATTGGCGAATTCTCACTTTGTGAAGTCACAACAGGCTTTTTGCTAAATAGATTGTAGGAGCAGGATTTAAAAACAACAGGCATGGAGGACTTAATTTTGTAGGTTTTATGCCCAATCAGGGTATATTTACAATTCATTTCAGTATAAGTTGCAACTCAACTGCTGGTGAGCTGCGCCTGAGCAAAAGAATTCCCAGAAGGGACTGAGTTGGGTGAGCAGGGTTCTTGCATGAGTGAGAAAAATTAGTGCTAGGAAGCAGAACTATGGAGGTGAGAACTACTGCTTCTTACCATAATGAAATAAAACTTCTAATTGAAATAAACCCAAAACCTTCTTTGCAGTGCTGTAAGTGGACTATACAAAGCACAGTGTGGAAAGGAGTCTGCTACAATGAATAAGCTTGTTAGTGTCAAGATAAAATATCCCTGAAGCTCCTTGAGGTATGTTTATATATGAATATACCTCAGTTATTCACTGCTTTTCACTGAGGCTTTGAAGTCTGCTCACAAACACTATTTTCAGTTTTCCTTTCTACTCCTGTGCTTTCAGCAGTTAACCTTTAATACAGTGTGCTGGTTTGCTTTTAAACAAGTTGATTCTTCAGCAGAAGGAAGGCCATAGGTTTATATATTGTGATACCATTGTCACAACCTTCTCTTAAACTGCTGGTGAGTGAAGGCTGCACCTCCAAGACAGTTCTTGCTAAAAGACCGATAAAGCATGTCTGACACAGTAGATGTGAGATCATTTCCCTGCTTGTAGTGCAAGATTTGTATGGTATGTGAAGAGAAGCTGCTTAGAACCTGGCTGGACAATGTAACCTGGTACGGGCAGTGCAAAGAGGAGCAACGTCCTGTCTTGGACAATGAACTGTCCAGTATTTCTAGAAGGACTTACGGGATACCCTGAAAATCTTGAAGAGGCATGAGACTTCCAGATACTGTAAATACCACTTCTGTGAGAAAATATGGAAAAAAGGGTAATGGATTACAGTACAGTTGAATGCTTATAAATTTAAACTATGTTTTAATTCCCTTTTATATACAAACTATATCGAACTGTGAAATACTGTCAAGTGTTAAGGAAAATGTAGTTAACTTTTGTTTTTTGAAACTTCAACGGTAGATAAAGCAGTATGACCTGGTAAGAAAAAGCAGCACTTTTGGCGATGTCTGCATGGCATTGTGAATATACAGCAGTCCTTGTTCAAACCAAAAAGCAAGCATTTAGGTATGGTATGCATTCTCAAGTTGAATGAAGTTTATTAGTAGTCTGTAAGAACATGGCTATTTTCTGCATCACTGAATGCCACTAAGTTAAAAGTAGGAAGCTAGCCCTTTTCTAATATTGGGAAACGTATTCTTTTAAGAAACATCCCTATTGACTATGAGAGAAACATGATAGGAATCTTCACCGTCATAGGTGAGGATATGTGCAGGTTTAGAGGCCCATACTTAGAGAAAGTAATGTAAAGATACTGGGATAACATACATATTGTCCATCAGGAATGTTGGTTGTGAGGAAAAAGAGCTTTGGAGATAAAAAGGGTTTTGTAGAGAAAGTTTATTTGCACATGGGATTATTTGCATAGATCAAGTTTTACTGGGTAAAAGAAAAGTGGGGGTTAAAAAGGAGGAAAAAATCCCAACACAAGCAAACAACACAGGCTGGTGTCCCTGTTCTGTCTATTTAGGTGCAATAGATATAAACAGTTTTGGTTTTAAGTCTTAAGATCTTTGGGGTCTTAGTAAGTCTTAAGACCTTTGTGGGATACAACAGTCATGTTGACTGTCCAGCTCAGATGTAGCCTCATACAGCACAGGTACCTTGTTTTGGAAGCTCTAAGGGTTTCTGAACGGTGCGAGTTTCCATTGCTTGTCTTACAGAGCAGCTCATGTCCCAGACTGGACAGTGCTTCTTGCTCCTGCAGCTTGCACCTACTGTATGACACCAGACTATGTTCACCTTGACTTAGAATACATGATAAAACAGATCTTAATGTATTTTGCTTTTGCTCAAGAGTAATGCCAATCAGTTCTTTTGTTTTTAAAGGATACCACACAGATGGGTTTTGTTGCAAAAGGCAAATCTTTATTTCTGTGCAGTCTGACAAATTCACTCTTAAGCTTTCAGGCAGACGTAAATTTTGGAGTCCCCTCTCATGCATTCTGATGTTAAGCTGCTAGGAATCTAGTAGGCTGTATTTCTGGGCAAGATGGAGGATATTTAATTGGCCCAGATAACTTTCAGATAATTTTTATAAATCTTACACGTTACTCCTCTTGGTCCATACGTCAGCACTTTCTTGTGTGCTCAAATTGGTACGATGAAAACAGAATTCTGAGAGTCAAGGAATTACCTTGGACGTAGATACTAATAGTAGACATCTAACAAATTCAAGGATACAGTTTGTCTTATTATTGTGTACGGTTATACTTCCCTACTTTTCTACCAAGCCTTTAACTGAATCATAGAAATTTTACTGTGCTTATTAACAAGCTTTTTGGTTTATTGCTAACAGTAATCTTGCATATAAATCACTGATTAAAAATTCAGAAATCAAACTCCTTAATATAAAATCACACTGAGTATCTGTTTGTTTATCCTGTAATTGAATTAAATACAGCATAAAACATCTGGGTATTAAGAATCTAACCATGGGCTCAAAGAATACAGTTATTCTATTTTTATAGAACTTTGTACAAGCCCTTTATAACCATTTTTATTTCCTCACTGGCAATTTAGACTTCATCTGCAATAACACTTTTGCCTCTCATCAAACAAAACCCTTCAGTTATTTCTTTTTTCATTTATAGTCTTCCTTTAATTTCGATGGGCAAACTCCTGTGTCTATAGGGAAGGTGGACTTAGCTTTCAAACAGCAACACTTTTGACTTCTGTTGTTTTTAAGAAATACAAACTTAAAATTTATGAGTCAGTTCTGTTACCTCTGCCATTATGTGGAAGGATACTGCTTTGTATCTCCCCATTGTCTTAAGAATTCTGTGTGTTGGTTTTAGGTAGCTGCTTTGCCTCAAATGATTGAGTCTCTGCCCTGATTTTATGTTTGATATGATCTGTTCATGTTCCTTTCAATGTAGTTCAAGAGTATAGATGGTACCAGAATAATCATAAGGGTTAAAGTGTGTAACACTGCCTGCTCATGCAGTAAATGTAACTATAGAAGTTTGTGAAGTTATTAAATCTATTTTGCTGCTATCTGGTCTGCTGATAATCACAAAATAAATAGAATTTAACTGAATTCTAAAAGGCTTTCTGAATATCAGTTTTCCAGATCATTAAAACTGCTAATTA
Organism: Micropsitta finschii; assembly: GCA_034783455.1. NCBI lineage: Eukaryota > Metazoa > Chordata > Aves > Psittaciformes > Psittacidae > Micropsitta > Micropsitta finschii. The sequence continues at coordinate 16,880 of JAVHNF010038898.1, forward strand.
TTGAAGTTGACTGTCCCATAAAACACAGATGTAGGAAAACAGCATCACATTTTGCAATAGGAAAACAGCATCCCATTTTGGAATAGCAGTTTCTGAGTTCAGGGAAGTGCTCATGGAACATGATGGATTAATAGTGTAGGCTTGTGTGGAAACTGGACTTCTGTGCAAAGAATTCAAGGAGGACAGGACATGTCTATGTACTGCTGCTTCTTCATGACATAGGGAAAACGTCATTTTGTTGATTGACTGCTTAAGGTGTAGTATAGACATGACCTTTAATCCAAAAACCCTAAACCTAATAATTTGTTATCAAACACCCTATCTGTTGAGTTAACTTACACTACTGCTCTGGTTTATTTCTTAGACCTGTTTTGCCTTTCACAACCAAATCCCAATGTAGTGTTTGACATCTGGAGGTTTTTTGTGTTTATTGTCAGCAAAAGATGCAGTGCCAAGAAACTGGAGTTCTCGTGAAAACAGAGATTCTTATCACTGTTCTTATTTCCTTCATCATTATTATTATCGGTGGTAGCAGCAGTGATTTGTGTTACTGAACTGTTCTTATCTCAACCCGTGGGAGTTACATTCTTTTGATTCTCCTCCCCATCCCTCCAGGAGTGGGGGTAAGAAGGGGGTGAGTGTGTGAACGAGCTGTGTGTCTGGTTTTAAACCAGGACACTAAGGTAAAACATTTCTATTTAGGAAGAAATCATGGGGAAATGTGAAGAGGAATGGCTTTGTTTGTAATTTTTTTCAATATGTCTCTGAAACCTGTTGGAATGAAATCACTGTCTATGTTATCCTTGCTATTATTTCAGTGCCACTATGTCCTTGCAGCAATGAAGTTACTGGTTCCATTTACTAAGATGAACAATATTCATGTACCTGGAGCTGCTTTGCTTTCACAGACAAATTGTCCTGCAACATCCTTCTGTATTAAAACTGAATGCTGATACTGCTGAGCTCTGATCTTCTATTTCCCTCAGTACCAAGGGAAGTGGTGCAGGCCAATGTTAGTTACTATTTAGACGTTGTTCAGGTAATTCTTCTGAAGTTGTTGCTGCTTAAAACCTTTTCAGTAGTTTTTCGTCATAACATCTAAACACAGCATTGGTGTTCTGCTTCATCAGGAATATAGGTGAAGTAGGCCTTGGGACAATAAAGGATGTTCCTTGTAGGTTTTATCTGCGTGTAGTGAAAAAGAAGTGGTAAAACTGAGACACAGCGTGGTGTTTGAAAGTAGCAGGAGTAGGAATTTTGAGGCATCACTGACCTAAAAATAGTGGTTTTTTTCCTGAGAATGATAACTAAAGCTGTCATTAAATATCATCATTGATAAAACTCTTCAATTTCCTCTCTTCAGTCTGTCTTTTCTTGGTGATAAATAATGTTCCTTCAGTGGCCTTAATTCTGATTCAAACCGTTCTTTTCTGTGCTGGAATTCTTTCTGGTTTCATTAAAAGATCCTGAATTCTTTTTCAGATTTCCAGAGGGTTTGACACTTCAACATGTCGTTCACTAGTGTTAGTGAAAGGAAAAAATGGATCAAAAATTTGTGTACTCCAAAGGTTTCAAAAGATCCATTTCTGCCTCAAATATACTGAACTCCAAAGGAGGATGCTGCTCTGAGGCTTTCTATCCAGGAAAAAAATGTTAAAGTCGGATAGTTTGGAATCTTGCACATTTTCTCATCTCCATTCCAAAGTGGAGAAAATCATTTCCCTATGGGGTTCTTTTGCTTTATTTTTAGATTATTGATAGTAATTTTTCAAGATCTGACATTTATGTGCACATCAGGGCTCACAGATATTCTATGATTCTATATATACTTAAAATGAAAGAATTTCTCCTGTGCTTTGAGACCTTGAAGGGTTTGAAATCTTGGGGTTTAACTTTGCCTCTTCATTCTGGCAAATTGAACTTCAAAAAGGTCACACTATTTGCATGAAATTTTCAATTCTGATGAGTTTTGGAGCCCCGTTCTTCAGTGGAATCATTAAGTACAAAAAGTGAAAGTGAATTTGTGTCTGTTCTACAACCAGATATACTTTCTAAAATGCAAAGTACAGAAATGCAACTGTGTTCCCCCAAGGTCTATGTAAGCAATGTAAAGCTCATTGACTTTAAGTATGTTTCACCTGAAGAAACAAGGGTGATTTTAGGCATTTCTTTCCTCTCCTGAAAGCACAAACACAGTTCACAGACACGTTCTGTATGAATCTTAATAGGCCTAGGGCAGTGTAGTGAAATCTTTGACAGCAAGTAGTATAATGAAGGAACAAATAACACAGATGAGTAAGTTTTTCTTCGGTTGTGGCTGGCAGTTGTTTGTGGATTATAGAAAAATGAGAGGCAAGTTGCTGACCTCCCTGAGTCTGAGTTTTGTAATTTTGTGTAGTTCTGTAATTCTACTTTCCCTTTTTTGTACACACACAAATCAAAGCTCACCATAGGCAATCTTGCATAAAGTGACAGCTGTTTATTTAAATTACCACAGCCTCATTGTATTTCCATCTTTCTCTGACAGACATATGTTCACTTAGTGCATTAGAAATAGATGCACATATTGTTTGCCATCCTGTAGTAACTGGGGACTGGACAGTACCGCTTGCTCAGAGAGTTGTATTATATTTGAGATCTGTGTAACCAGCGTTGTTCTTATTTTTTCTTTTAATCAATTCAATGGCACATATGTTTGAGTAATCACTGTTTTGTGCCAGGAGATGTGATTAATTGATCATAACACCACAAGGGAAACATCAACAGAATGCAGAGCATCAAGTATGTAACAGGTTAAAACTGGCTTGAGTGCTGCAAGAATAGCTTGCAGGGTATATGAAAGTAAAACTGTTTTCTGCATTTGGAATTTTAACATGGATTTAACGTGAAAAAGGCTAATAAAAGTCTGTCATCTTTTTCACTATGTTGGAAAACAGATAGAACAACACCATCTTAAGGGGTTCATTTCTCAAACCAGGTTTGAAAATGTGTATCTTTATTTTTCCCGAGGGATTGGAAAGTAAATGTACTTGAAGGACACAAAGGGAATATACAAACTCTTTTTACCCATGGAAAAGAAACATAGGTAGCCTTTCCACTACCAGTAAGAGCAAACACAGGGCGAAAGGACTGACCCTTAGAGGGCAAAGTTCTCAAATCTCCTAAGTAGGTGGTACAGTTAATCCTCGATACCTAATCACTGCTCTGGGTAATCCTTCCTGCTCAGCTCCCAGGTGGTAGCATTTGTCCAGCAACTGTTCCAGTTGCAACTCTCTAGTTCTTAGAGTGTGGGGTTGGTTCATACTTACAAATTCCAAGCAGTATTAACCCAGAAATAAAAAGTCCCTATAGCCTAGTGGAATAAAACATCTTTGCTTAAATCCTCCTTTAACTCAGTGTTGGTCTTGTAATGTCTCTGTAATTCTCATTCTCACTATTGAGAACAAATAATGAAAACTGAAAAATTGACTGAAGCAAGAAAACTGAACATACGAAGGGAAGCTTCTTTGATTTCTCATTGTCCAGTCTTTATTTGGAATCTTGCCTTGTTCATGTTTTTTTTGAGCCCGTGCCATAGTTGTGTATTTTGTTGGTTTGTTCTCCATTGTGAGGCTTTTTTCATTGTTGTTGATTGGGGTGGGTTTTGCTGGTTTGGCTTTGTTCCCACAAAAAAAGCGCCCCTGCTTCCTAGATATTTCAAGGTGGTTGTTCCACTTTTATTTTAGATTAGGAACTTGCTGCAGTTCTGGCTTTCTTGGGTGCTTTGTCAGAAGGACTCCTTAATGTGGTTTCTTTCTGAGGGCATCAGAAGCTAACTGGCATACAACCCAGGCAGTTAATAGTGTATTACTTGCCCTGCATATAGCAAGCATTTGAACTGTGATATTCATCTCTCCTGCTGAAGGTAGCTTAGTTAACTATCAGAAATGTTCTAAGAGATGCCATCTTCATGTATGCAGTCTTATCATGAGTTCACGAAGGTGGCTTAGACATCCTTTAAGCCTGGAAGTAACACCTATTTTGCTGATTCTGGTGATGAACCAGATTTCACAATAGTCTTTAAAGTTTCTAATGTGCTGCGTCGAAATCAGTGCTATTTTTGAATTAATAGATTTTGCTTTTTCATTACATGTAGTTATAGCATTCTGATGATGAGTTAAAGGTGGTTTCTCTTGACAAAAGAAAGGCAGACTAAGGTGACAACAAATTGTTAACTCTGAATGTAAAGAATTTAATAATTTATACTTTAATATTGATGAAAATATTTGGAAAAAAAAATTGTTAAATCTTTACATATTGGAGTTACTTACTAATGTACTCCAGCTATTCAGATTTGTCAGATGTAGGTTGAAGTATTACTGAAGTACTAGTAGAACTCAAAATGTATCATCAGTTATATGATCTTGCTGAGCATGAACAGCGTTGGTAAA
>JAVHNF010038917.1:0-17550 GCA_034783455.1 Micropsitta finschii
CCGCTAACCAGCAAAAAAAAAAAAAAAAAAAAAAAAAGGAGATTCATAGTATCTCTTTTCAGCTCTTCTACATCTTTGTTACGTTTAGTGGCTGCTGAAAGTTCTGACAACGTTATTTTCATTTCAGTAGAAGCATTTTTTCAGTGTTTGAAAAGGTGTAAACTTACATTTGGAAATGCATTAATAAGGATTAATTAGGTGCACAGTCAACATGATCCACTGACATAAGTGCAAATACCTGAGAAATTAGACAACAATTGGTAGCTGTTGATAACTGGTCTTTTATTACAAATAACATACTCTGAACTTTGTTAATATTGAAATATTTCAGTGTATTCTGTCATGGCTTAATCCCAACTGGTAACTCAGCACCATGCAGCTACTTGCTCACCCCCTTGCTTCCCCTCATTCTGGGCGGGATGAAGAAGAGAATCGAAAGAATACAAACCCCATGAGTTAAGAACAGTCCAATAACTAAAGTATAGTATAAAACTACTACTAATAATAATAATGATAAGGGAAATAAAAAGCAAAAGAAGATAAAACTAAAAGGGGAAAGAAAAAACACAATAAACACAGATGACGCACAATACAATTGTACATCACCTGCTGACTGATACCCAGCCAAACCCGAGCAGTGATTGGCCCCTTCCAGGTAACTCCCCCAGTTCATATACTGGACATGACGTGCTGTGGCATGGAATACCTCTTTGGCTAGTTTGGGTTGTATCCTGTCTCTGCTCTCTCCCAGCTTCTTGTGATCCTCCTCGCTGGCAGAGCATGAGAGACTGAAAAGTCCCCAATAAGGGTAAGTGCTACTTAGAAACCACTAAAACATCAGTGTGTTATCAACACCGTTCTCAGACCAAACCCGAAACACAGCACTACACCAGCTAGTAGAAAGGAGAAAAAAATAACTGTTACAGCTGAAACCAGAACAATTTCATCTCCAATTCTGTTCAACCAGGAAGCCATCTGTGGCAACAGTAAAATTTCTGATCTATTATTCTAACATAACAGAACTTAATAAACATACTTCAAACAAATTATTCCTGTTAATTTATGATGCTGCACAATGTAGAAATATTCAATAGGAAAAAGAAGATTTTTTTTTTGGGACAATATCTGTGAAGTTCAGATACCTTCAACCTCCAACAACATATAAGCTATTATCAGAACACGTAAGATGGGCATGTTGATTTGGGCTCGTTGAACATAAGGCTCTGAAGTGCTACCATTGTCAAAATATTTACTGGCAGAGAAATTACTTCACAAAGCTTGATGAACAAATTCTAAGAAGTTTACAGAGTTTTCTGCTTTCATTCAAGTCAAAATACTATCAGTGAGACTGACACCAATTACAGCAAGAGAAACTGAAATTTTATCTGCAACCAGAAAGCACAGATGTTTTTAATATACTTTTCCATTAGATATTTCTAGTTTTCATAGAATCATAGAATGGTTAGGGTTGGAAAGGACCTTAAGATCATCTAGTTCCAACCCTCTGACATGGTCAGGGACACCTCACACTAAACCATTCAACCCAAAGCCTCATCCAGCCTGGCCTTGAACACTGCCAAGGATGGAAGCATTCACAAGTTCCCTGGGCAACGCATTCCAGTGCCTCACCACCCTAACAGTAAAGAATTTCTTCCTTACATCCAATCTAAACTTCCCCTGTTTAAGTTTGAACCCATTAGCCTTTGTCCTGTCACTACAGTCCCTGATGAATAATCCATTCCATGTCTGGTTTGCATGGATAAAATGCTGCAATAATGGAAAGTAGCAATACAATCACTACAGACGTAACAACAACCTCAGTTTTACAAGGTATCTCACATGCAAAATGAAGGAACACTTTATAAAGCTTACAGATGGCTTTAGAGGCCTAATTTACTCAAAAATGCTATGGGATAATTACACAAGAGAGCAACTAGTTTTGTTCTGATGGTTTAAATTCTGAAGTTTTTCAGTTTCTGAATGGCAATAGTTGGTGAGTCTGTCCCCAAGATTTCCTTGTCATTAAGAGTTTTCCTCTTGCGTTCAAGAGGGTAGAAAAAAAATCTCATCAATCTCATCATATTAAAGGGTTTTGCTGGATACTTGTCATGTGTGGTCAATGTGGGTTGGCGAGTGCCGGATTTTGTTAGCAAACTCTATCCATTAGCCTTACCACCAAAGCTGAACCTGTCAGAGACCACTTTCACTGATGGCACTACTGGCAGAGTCTTTGTCAAATCTGGAATGGGCAAAAAAGTTTAAACGAAAGAAGAACTTACTTAAACAACTGTGCAAAACTTAAAATGTGTTTCCAATGAATCAGTACTTTGGTTTTAAAAAGAAGCTGACATAACCTTTCTTGATTAGTTTGTGTTCTGTAGTCACTTTTAAAAATCTTGGTTTGAGCCAGGCCACTAAGTAGAAACAGAAAATGCTACAGAGCTACCTTTCCTTGTGGAGTTTTTGACCAAAAAAAAAAAAAAAGAAATAAAAAGGAAGTTGGATATATCTCCAATCTCTCAAAAAAATTTATCTTTTCTTTTTGCAACTTTTACCACTATGTTCTACAAATTCAAGATCAAGCCAATTTAAATGTAACTTTCCACGAAAATGTAATTCGTGATTCCATTTTATGTCAGAAAACTGATGTGACTTCAGGCTGAATTTAGACATGGATACAATTTTCCTTAATGGTTTAAGGCGTAGAAATATTGCCAGAATTGTGCTATTATGCGAATCTCTGTTTCATATAAATAGTCTGAAAAATGTCTGTGCTTTAAATTGATAGTGTTCTGATATATCTGGGTTCAAGGGCTGGAATTTCGTTCACTAGTCATTGAAACAGCAGTAGGCAATGCTTTTATCAATTTTGTTTTGGCACATGGTAAAGAAATAATGGAAGTTCTAATTACAGCAGATAGCTTTGAATCCTTATCTGATTTAGTTTAAATTCAATATAAAAGCAAACACAGGCTGGACAGCAATGACGAGTCTGTATTTCAAAAAGACAGGCCTGGAAAACTTTATGAAAACTATTCCTTGATATTTAAGAGAAAGAAGAGTTAGATGTGAGGTCTCAGCAGTGAGAACAGGAATTAAACTGAATACAAAATAAACGTGACACCAAGTATCACAAAGAGCAAAGTATTTTGTGTCATCCAGAAGGGATGACATTGACATTGCTGCAAATAAATAAGATAAACTAGGTAAATTAAGGAATAATATATGTAGCTATTAATATTACTGCAGACAAAATGCAGGCAGAACTCAACACATCCAACACAGGTGTTCAGATCATAAAATCATAGAACCATAGAATCATCTCCATCTTATGCTGCAAATATAACTAAACTATGCATTTGCAAGTTCTTGTGTGACTTATGATAATTTATCAGCTTGGGTGCCTTAATTCATTAGGTAGTACAGCAGTTTAGTAAATTCAAAGAACATAATGTCACAGAATCATAGAATTCTTTAGGTTGGAAAAGACTTTTAAGATCATCAAGACCAACAATTATGCTAACATTGACAAGTCCGCCACTAAACTACGTCCCTAAGTGCCACATCTACACACCTTCTAAGTACCTTTGGGAATGGATACTCAATCACTTCTCTGGGTAGCTTCTTCCAGTGCTTGATAATCCTTCTGGTGAAGAAATTTTTCCTAATATCCAGTCTAAACCACCCCTGGTGCAACTTGAGGCCATGTCCTCTTGTCTTATCACTTGTTACTCAGGAGAAGAGACCAGTCACCTCCTTGCTCCATCCTTCTTTCAGGCAATTGTAGAGAGCAATAAGGTCTCCAAATCCTCCTTTTCTCCAGACTAAACAACTCCAGCTCCCCCAGCAATCCCTCATAAGACTTATTCTCCAGGCCCTTCACCAGCTTCATTGCCCTTCTTTGGATATGGTCCAGCACTTCAATGTCTCTCTTGTAATTAGAGGCCCAGAACTGAACACAGGATTCAAGGTGCGGCCTCACCAGTGCTGAGTACAGAGGGACAATCGCTTTCCTAGTCCTGCTGGCCACACTATTTCTGATACATACCAAGATGCCGTTGGCTTCTCTTTCCAGAAAGCGATCGAGCCTTTTCCAGAGGCAGGACTACCAGAAGCAGCCCAGTCTGAGTGATCTCTTTCTCAGTTCTTTTGAAACTGTCAGTAATATTTCTGGCTTTTAGAGGACATTAAAGATTTGATCCCTTAATTTTAAGCATGCTTAAGTGGTTTTGTGAAGGAAAGTCCAAGCCACCAGCTAGTTTTGAACATATAGATTTTGTCCTATAGTTATAAGTTAAACTGAAAAAGTGTATTATGGCACTCCTGTGAGAAAAACATATAAGAGGAAATAAATTCCCTTTATACAGTTGGTGCAAAGTTGATATGGAGTTTATACAGTGACAAAATATGGTTGGTGGTTTTTTTTTTGGTTGGTTTGTTTCTTTGTTTGTTTCTTGCTTTGCTGTTATACTACCAGTCATAATATTTTTGCATCATTCACTAGTGTTTCTTCCTTCCAAAAGTCGTATGAATGGAAAAACATAGTCTAAGTTTTGTAGAGCATCATAAAGGAACGTATTTACTAGCAGGTGTAAAAGTTTGACACTTTTTAAAATCAATAAAATGCAACTCATCTAATTTGGTATCTCTGGAAAGAGAGGGTAATCCATTCACAGATCACACTTGAAAGTACATATTTGTACATGTACAGGTACGGGTTGTTTACTGGAGGTTTTGCTGCATTTTTTTTTTTTAATTTGAATTCTGTGTATTTTAACAAATTTACAGGTGTGAAGCTGAAATACTGTGGTGCTAAATCCTACATTAAAAAGTACCTCTAGTGCTGTATTGATCCAAATAAATCTACAGCTACATTCTCCTGTGCTTTGCCAGGCACTTCATTTTTGTCTGTCTTTAATTTTCAAGCTTTTGTGGAAAGAAATGTCACTATTGCTTCTTGTAAGTTTACATGAACTGAACTCTGCAGTGCAAGATAAATAATGCATAATATCTATTCATGCTGTTTAAATAATTTTAAAGATATTTGCAAGAAGAGAGTTGACATGCAGACTTAATAGTTTGATCAGTTAAAGGATAGATTCCCAACAACCAAATCAGGCTGATCCCCAGCAATCACCAGTCAGTGAATGCACTGTGATTTTGCATTATCAGTTGTAAATTGATTTAATGACATCCCCTGAGCCTTAATCTCTTTCCTAATCGCTTGTGATGTATTTTTCAGGAAAGAGGGCAGCTTTAGAAAGAAAGATATGAGTTGCTCTGTTAAAATATCTGTTTTCTCAGCTAGTGGCATAGACTGAGAATCCAGGGATACTGTTTTGGGTTTGGTTTTTTTTTTTTTTTTTCAATTTCCAGACAGATTTAATAATTAGTAATTACATAACAAAACAAACAAAAAGACTTCTATGCCTTGCTTATTGTTGTGTTCTTGTCCAAAACCAAAAATAGAAGCATATTCTTTTGAGAGAAAGGGTGAGGCTGAGAAGGAATGTATTCTACTTGTATACAGTAAAACTCGTTTCACTGGAAGATCTCATGGAGAAAAACATCTAATCTGTGCTGTGCATCTACATTTGAACTAGTCACCTGAGTCCTCTGTAACAGGGTGTGTGTGTGGGAAATAGTGATTCATCTTATCCTAATGGAGACAGTTAAATTATGTGAAACAAACTATTCAAGAGTATTTACTCTTTGGCTATGAATGCAACTTCATGAGATTAGCTCACTGATGACATGTACAGCTAGGTTAGGTGTATCATTCTTTGAGGTTTGTGTCTCTACTGGTAAACTAATCAAAGCCAGGGAATGTTCCTGGGCACTGGAATTCAATCATCTGTAATATTCAGCTATTTAAACTGCCTATGGTGTGGTTTTGGTCTATTCCACTTAGGACTCCACCAAACAATTCCTTGGCATGGTTTCAGAGCACCCACAAGCCAGCAGCCGTTCCTACTAGCAATGTGAATACAGCCACTAGTCTTTGAAGGTAAAAGAATTTAAAAATACAGCCTGCTTATTGACAGCTGGTCTTAGTGCCATAAACCTGCTCAAATGATGCTTAATTTTCTACTATAGATGTATCTTGAATATCTAAGTTTAAGAGTAATGGTAATGGATAGCAAACATTCATAAAATATGTCACACATTTTCATCAATGTGTTGGCCATAAACCTGCTCAAATGATGCTTAATTTTCTACTATAGATGTATCTTGAATATCTAAGTTTAAGGGTAATGGTAACGGATAGCAAACATTCATAAAATATGTCACACATTTTCATCAATGTGTTGGCTACAGCATCTTAACTTACCTATCTATTAATGACAAATTTGTACACTAATGAGACCAGGATAAGAAGTTTTTCCACCATATAAAATATGAATCACAGCAAAACATCTTCCTGCAGAATGTGATACATCAGTAAAACATAATGTGGCTTAAGTATCTGCGACTGCTCTAATTCGTTCAGTATAGCTTATGCCTGAGGGTCATGAAAATTATAAGAATGACCAATGCATTTTTTTATGCAGTCAATTTGCTATATTCTATCAGCCTTTTTTTTTTTTTTTATGTCTAAATATTAAAACAGAAAAGTTCACGAGCTTCATGGGACATATTTAAATTAAACAGCTACTGTAAAGTAATTCTTCTCTTATGAAAATGAATTTTCCTTTGTACAGTTTAATGACAGTTTATTGTTCCTATTGCAGCAAAACAGTATTTTAGTTAGAAGTAGTTTTTTCCAATGTAACCAAGAATTTCATATGTGATATGGAATTATCTGCTTGTAATCTAGGCACATAGGTAAACCATTCATAGACACCAGTACAGAGTAACTGCACAGGTTTCCTCTCTATTCTCAGTTTTTATTTGTGAATTATTATTAGCTATGTGAATATAACATTGAATATCATTTGAAAAACAGAAGGTCTAAGAGTTGATCCAAATTCTGGGGTAAATTATTCCATGACGATGACATCTGAAAATTGTATACTTAATGTGAAACATATATAAAGTAAGCAAATTATTCCTTTTGAATATATTAAATTCTTTATATGGAAGAGATACTATGCTCTCTGACTCATACAAAAAAATACAAAGTCAATGAGAAATGAGAACAGGCAGTTTGCAGTTTTCTGCGATCATGAGAAACTGCTGAGCCAGTTGGTAATTTCAACACTCTTATTTCTCAATTAATGCTACTGTAAAATAAATAATAAAAAACCTTTGCTCTGCCTGTTGCTTAATTAGCCATAACAAAACCTTCTGAAGTGTGGTGTCTCAGCAATTGTAGGTATTATGGTTGCAGGCAGGGTTCTGCCAACAACCGAACCTTGCCAAGACTGCTCCTCAGCAAGGCGAGGCTTCTCCAATTTATACGAACCATTTCCTGCAGATGGGTTGGACTTTTGCCTGCAACACAATTTTTAAAGTTATTTATTTATCATATTCTGGATATCTTCTCGTAACAATACTGTCTTGAGTTTGTTTCTGAAAAGACTCAACTGGATATAAGTTCCATGTAATAAGAGTTTTACTTCAGGACCTCACATTTCAGTTAATTGCTACAGTTAGTTATACTATAACTGTACAGTATAAACCAGATTCCACTGATTTTCCACAAACACCTGAGATGAAGGAAAAGTTTTCCATTACATCCTTCATGGACTTACTACTGAACAGTGGTTTGGATTACCCAAGTGAAAGAGTCAGGTACAGAAATATTGATGCCCTTTGGTCAGTGGTCAGCTGAGAGCAGATGGACAGAGAGCAGATGGCATATGGTGGAATGAAAAGGAAAGGGTGAACATAACCTTTCCTTCTTTACTGACTGGCTAAAGCATCTGAGCTAGTGCTGACAAGGAAGTAGTTCAATGTTGATGTAAGCCTGCAGTAAATCAGTAGCATTTGAGAACAAATGGGAAACAGGAAGGAAATTGTGCCACAGCATCTTAGAAATACTCTGCCTCCCAAGACTTTTCTTGAGTAAGTGCTACTGAAGATGCCATTCTTTGCTCTGGAGAGGAGCTAAGTTAAAACCTGGCTTTTGCTGAGTGCCTGCAAGCCTCAGGTAGGCAGAAAGTGCAGGAAGACCGAACAAAGATGTGCATGCGTGCCCACGGTTTTTTTGAAGGCTTTTTTGCAAGGAGAGTTCTGAAACTGTGGCTCTGTGTGTAACATGCATCTAGTAATTTTGTACAAATAACCTCCCTGCTTGGACTCTCGAGGTCCTTCTTGGTACTAAGTATTTCCTTTGACAGTCATGCTATTCTGAACACACATCTGCCTTGCAACAAAAGCAACACTAAGTAATACAAATTTGGCTCAGAAATGCTTCCTATTTTCTTAGATTAAACTCCTTTCTCCAGCTGCATTTATTTTAGGGTCTGATCAACTTTATAGTTGGCTCTCATGATTCCTAAGGGTAATGAAAACTTGCGGAGAGTAGTAAGTTTGTGCAGCAATAAAAAAGAGCAGAAATCCTCTTGAATAAGAGGCTCAGTTACTGTGGCATGCAGAGTGACACCTTTGAGGACATTTGGATGAAAATTGTAGACTCTTTCTTAAGAAAGAGACAGGATAGGAAATGTTGGTGAGAAAATTTGTGAAACACATATGAAAAAACAGTGTCTATTTATTATATCTAGTTATAGATATTATATCTAAACCTCTTCAGACAAACACTGACTGTAATTGTTTGCAGAACCTTGCAGAAGGTTCAGTTTCCAAGCATTTTAGATTTCAATAGCATTTGCTCTTCATTTGGTTAGGCCTGTTTGCTCACTTACTAGAGTCTCATACATGTTGTCCATGTCCAAGAAGCCTACCACGTACTTTGTAAGTCACCAGTGTTGCTCATGACTTCCAAAACAACCATCTAAATGCCATTCATTCTCAGTTAGCAAGCTCCATTGGTATTGTAGGATCATAGAAATAGGAATGGGAGATGCTTTAATCAGCTTTCTTCTATAGCTAATGACCTCTGAGGAGATTGCCACTCATGAAGGCTGCCTTTTGGCTAGATTATTCACTGGAAGAAAAGTAGATCCAAATACAGAGGTTCTTTTAGGCTAAATAAGAGTCAGCTTGCATCCAAAAGCAGGATAGCCAACACAAGGCTTAATATAGCTTCATTCCCCATTCCCAGACCCAGCTGCTGCACTTTATACCCATACTGGCCTAATAGGTGTTCTGGTTTGTGAGTCTGTGGGAAGAGCAGCTTGGAAAGTGGGGTGTGTTCACTCATGGACATACGGGTGTTGTGCTGAAGAGAAGGTGCCAGGCTGGAAATGAGTGGCAGAGAGGGTCTGGGAGAGAGTATGAAAGAAATACTTGTGAAGTTATGCCTTTATTTTTAAAGACCTACAGTTCTTTATTCCTTTAGAAGGATGGGTACAAACTGGGTGCCAAATGGAAACCTGAACTGGTAGTATTCAGTGCCCACCTTGCAATTCCTTTGGATAATTTAAGTGAGCTTGTATGCAAGCAAGGCAATAGATAATCAGGCTCCTCATGTAGGTAGGTATGTATCTTCCACTTTAGAAGTCAAAAGAACAAATTTTGTGATGTGGTTGTTTTGAAGGTGTTTTATTTTGCTTTTTAGCTGGTTTTCTAAAAGATGGGGGTAGTGCCAGGCCTTCATAAATGGGGGATGAAGACATACAGTTCTTGTTTTGGGATGCTTTTCCTTGGTGGAAGGGACAGAAAGAAAGGATTTCAGAGATATACAAAAAAGAATGAGAAGATGAAAACCATATTAATTTCTGGTTAAATTTTCAGTAAAGATATTTTGTTATAAGAAAGAATCATTATTTAAATTTCCAGGTGCAATATTGCAATATGAGCTTTCTGTTGTTTACCTGAGAAGAAAATTAGGGTTTATTTCTAGTAGTTTAGCATTGGAGAAGTAAATTAATTTTAATTTTTAAATAACATTTTGACATGTTGCCATGTTACCAGTGGCTGTTGAATTTGCTATTCATAATTCCCTTTAATGTGATTCTGGATGCATAGCATATGAACTTTTCAATATTACTTGTTTTTATATTACATTTTTTAGTTCCCGAAACATGACTAACACCAGCACATCAAGTAAATCAAATCAGCATCAGCAAGTCTGGGTGGTTGTTTCTCCTAACACTTCCCAACAGACACATGCTTTTGAGAAGAACACACCATCCTGGGTTGTTTGTACCTTCAAAGGAACTATGTGGGTAAACCTGGTTGGCATGTAACAAAGGCTTTATTTCAAAAAGACAGCAGCAGGAAGTGAAGAATCAGGATCCCACCTTCAGGCAAAAGAATGCTTCTTGGCCTGGGACTTCAAAACGCTGCTGGTAGGATGGGTCTCAGTTCCTGATATGGTCTACCAAAATGGTCCTCCTCTGTATTTGGGACCCAGGCCAGACCCCAGCCTGATATGCCTTGTTTTGTTGCTCTGGAGTTTCTGACCAAGTTTGTCACTGTCTCTGCCAGCAATTAAAAAGTGCTTTGAACTAAATCTTGAATATAATTACCATAAGCATCTGCTATAGTAAATATTTCATTAATGTGACTGTCTCATTTTCAGTCTAGGTCCCACATATTTTATTTCATATCTTAAAATAATAACTTAATATTGTCTACTCCAACTTTCAACCACTGATCTCAAAACAAATGGCAGACTTCAGAAATTGCATGTCAGTTCCTGTGGTCCTTTCACTTCAGTGAAATTTTGTAATGAATTCAATTGGGTTTTCCTTGGAAGAGGGATGAGTAGGAGTTGGATTTGTTGGAGTTGGGTTTGTTGGAGTCAGGGCTGCTACAGCTGAAGCTAAAAGTGAATGACCTTTGAGGATAGGGCAAGGGCTGAGAAGGGGAAGCGGAAGGTTTACAAACATCTCTTGGGTATAGCACAACAGCTGAGAGCTCAGTGTGGAGAAAAGGATGCCTGTCTTAAGTGGAGGGAGACTTCTGTCTATCTACAGAGGTGACACCTGGGATCGCCCCTGGCCAAAAGCAGTCAGCAATTTGATTGACAACTGGCTGGAATTCTGTCCTCACAACAGGCTACCGTTTCCTGACCACATTGTATGTGAAATGACTGTTCTTCACTTGGTACGAATGTTTTCCTATGGTATGTTAGACTTAGTACAAATTCTCCAAATCCCAAGTAGACACGAGCTGAGGCAATTTTGTGAAGTTCCACATCTTGTAAAAATAGCACTGCTCTAAAGTGTTTAGTATTACTAGACTGGATCTCACAGAAGAAGAAACAGTGCTTTGAATGTAAGATCACTTTATGTTTTTAGCCTTTTAAATCTATCTTCTTACAAATTTCCTGATTTTTTTTTTAATTTTTTTTATTTTTTTAACCTCTATTTCTACAGTGGATCTGAACAGTCTGTTGTGGATATTTCTGTTAAAGTTAGTACAAATATTTCCTGGTCAAGACAGTCAGTACCTACCTAACTGCATTTCTTTAACCAGCTTACTAAAAATAGAGGTTGCTTTAAAAGGATGTAGAAAAGGATATTTTTGTGTGTAAGGGTGAGTGAGAGGGTAGCTCTTTCCCCAAGCCCTGGTAATTTACATGCAGAAGTATCATAAACCTGTCTCAGTGTAGGAGGCTCCATGAACATAGCATGAATCTGTCAAATTCCAGTGTGTCTGGCATACTTGGTGCCAGTTTAAAATCTTCTAGAGACTGAAAAAAGAATCCAGAACCAACACCTCCCAGATACATAAATTACACACCATGGAGTGCAGTGATAAGCATTTCATGAGGCTATTAGAGGAGATTTGCTTTCTTCTTTGCCGTGTTTCACTTCCTACAGGGTTTTCCCTGTATTAGACCTGTCTGCTTTATCTGCAATTGGCTCTACATCAGTAATGTCACCTGCAGAATGGTGGCCCCTCATAGGACTGGCTCCCCTGGAAAGAAACAATGAATTGCAATAAAACTTTTATCTATGTGCTTGGCCAAATACAATTTGCTGGGACTTTGAAAATCTGCATCTGTTCTGTATGCAATTTGTATTGCCATTTGTTGCACAGATGTGTAACAAGACAAATACCTGTCCAGACTTACATGTGATTCAGAAATGCATATGTTAATCATGCTGGTGGAAGGAGGTGAAGGAAAAGACAATAAATCAGCCTACAAATCGTTTCACTTGGAAAGGTCTAACAGAACAGAGTTATTTTTATCCTAGGATGCTTTTAATTTGAATCAAAAATGCTTTACCACATGTTCTGCCAGCAGTTCAAAAGGATTGGTAACAAACATTTAATCTTTTTTATTCTGGGATTGGCACTAAGCCCTCATCAAAAAGCGTATGGAGTCAAACAGCTTATCTCCACTGAGCTGTTTCCCTTAATGTGTTCCTAATTATAATCCTATATATTGCTCACTGTGGCCGATTGAACAATATGGCAGTAATTTCTTTACAGGCCTCGCTGTTCTTTGAACTGTGAGTACAGAGGGCTAGAACGGAACCAGATCAATGGGATTTGAGTGCAGGGGAATCCAGCCAGATGCAATCTCTGGAGAATGCATTACCAGCTGTTCTTCAAAAAGGGACTGGAGCAGACAGCTGGTAACTGTGCAGTCCCTCTCATACAGTCCCACGGATCTGTGCTGCAAGGTGTAGTCCTTCCTATCTTTATTGCATTCTGTACCTCTGGGGAGGGACTCATCCAAATTCCACACAAAGGGTGTTTTTTAACAACAGAGATTGGAGTAATATGATTCTATGATTCTATTTAAAGATTCTATGATTCTGTCTATTCTATGATTCTATGATTATAATAGCCTGCCCACCCTCTGCTCTTGAGATTTAGCTAGACTATTAAAAAGTTTCTGAAGAAATATTTGAATCAAACTTGGGCAAAAGTTTCCATTAGCTGAAAGCTGAAATATAAAGCTGAGAGGAAGTAAAAGTATTTGTGCTATGGTTTTAGCTATGTTTGTTTGTGGAAAGTTTTGGAACACATAAGTCTAAAGAGTTAAACCTTCTATTCTTAAAGTGCCTGAAGCCTTAGGAACTGCAGCCCTCTTTGCCTTCTTTTCCTTATATGAATACTTGGTTCACAAAGAACATATAGGTGTAACATGACAAATATAGTAAATGAAAATGGTTATAAGTGAAGTTATGTTTATGTCCAAACAATTGTTTGTTTGCCAGCTTTCACTTAGTTCTGATGCAGAGATAGATATCAAGGAGAAAAAAGAAGCTGACTAAGGATTTGGTACTCTTGCGCTTTCAGTGAAACTCGCCCTTGCAGGCCATGTTCATTGATTCCTTATCGGTGTATTCACTTCCTTTAATGTGATGTTTTCCCATTACCCACATACACCCTATGTGCAGAGGACCAGAGGAAAACAGAGAATAGTGCTTAATCTTTAAACCAAAGATGAGAGGCAAACGTTTCAGACTAGCCTTGCATAATTTACACACTAGGTAGTGTGTGGCTATGGATCAGCTTTAAGGGAAAAAGGTGACGCTGTATGAAGTGTGTCTAGTGACCCTCCAATTCCTCTAGAAGGGGTTTGGGCAGGTACTGCCTGCCACAATAACCCTGAGCCTGGAAACTGGGAAGTGGTATGTTTCATATGTTTATGTTGCTGGTGTTAGAGGGACTGAAAGGCAAGTTAACTCATTTTATCACCACCACCAGATCCAAATATAAAGATTGTTTTTTCTTGAACTCTCTTCACACTGGCAGGTTAATTTACCAAAGCTGCATAGGGGCCTGTGGAAGTTTTATTGGCAACGCAGCTGCCGTAGCTGCTGGCACTTCAGCTGTGCATTGTGAAATGGGGCTAAGAACCTACTGGCATCAATGGCAGCATCGAGGAGGATGGAGATGGATATGAGTCCCTGTAGAAAGTCCTTCTGATTTCACTGGGAAGACATTTCATGATCATGGCAGGCTTTGGACCTCCTCCTCCTGCCTGCGTAATGTCTTCACATCCACTGACACACGGTGAATTGTTGGAGATAGTTCTGAACTTCTGGTCTGAAGGTCTTCTAAGACCCATTTATTCTGTACGTGGGTCTAACTGCCTTTGCCAAACAATTCTGAGAGCTTCACAGTGCCTCACTTTCTTTGTTCTAAAAGCTTGGTGTCTGTTAATTCAAAGTGCTGAATAATATCCCTTGAAAACCAGCATTGCTTGATACATCATTGCGCATACCAATAATCAATCAAATAATTAAACTTACTGAGGATGTTCAATTGGTCTGTGATGCAGTCTAGGCTCACTGAGGCTCAACAAAGCAAAAGACCATTGCTTTCAGAAAGTGGCATTAGTTATGGTGTTTGTTTTCATGTCTTGTGCTTCTAATCTCTCAACTTTTGAAATCATTACCTGCCAGGTACCATAGTTTTCTCTCTTCAGATAGGTGGAAAACATATTAGTGTTTGCCTGTGGTTCGTATCTCTCTGGGGTGCCAGCTTCTTATGATTGCAAGACATCTGACTGATCACTACTTTTGTTCATTTTTCTTTTTCATCCCAATCACAGGACTACTGTTACAAAGTGTGTTCAGATACCAAATCATATTTTATGATACAGGATATTTGCCTTTTGCCATATTGTCTTTATGTCATATCACCAGTGACCTTTTTTCAGTTTCAAATAGACTGCACACTTTCAAATAAACAGATTGGATAAACAATTTCTTGCTGAATGTTGATCTTGTCACTTCTATTGTGTCTTCTAGAAAGTGAGCCTATGGGTGTGACATTGCTCTGCAAATCATCCATTTGTAATTATAAAAGCATTTCCTGTGGGATGGGTATTTCTGGGGTGCTTGTTAGTCTTGAGAACAACTTTATGGGCAGTTTTAATTACTAGTATCTTCATATAAACAAAAGCATGACACTTTTTACAACATTGACCGAGGCCAAAACCCCCTCTATTTGAGCAGACAAGTAATTGTTCTCTGCTAGAATCTGTGATGAATAAAACATCGGTTGCCAGTTTCAGCTGTGCTGTTATATGAAGACCAAGCCAATAACCCCCTTGCAGGATTTTCTAAGAACTTAGTGTTGCTCCTCATGTCATTATATTTCAGGATCAGGGACTTTTTTCCTCGCCTCAGTTTCCCATCTCTATTGAATAGCAGCCAGTTTCATCTGTTAAGGCTAAGTGTGTTTACAGAAAGATTCATTTCAAAGAATTTTGTACCGGTTTCACATATATTAAGGCATACCTGCCATTGTTGTCCTCAACTTTGATGTGATCTACCTGAACATTTTCCCATTTTACTGTCTCACCCACATATATCATTGCATTCACATACAAGCTACATTTCTACTTGTTTAGATTTATCCCAGCTGCTCCATCCTTTCCCAAAGATTCTGGTTATGCTGTATAAGTTTTTCTTCCCATAGTTAAACATCATCTTTATAGCCTTTTACATCCTCTATAGCAACAAAAAATTTAACATTTTGAGTCAAAACCCCTCAGGGGCTGGAAACAACCCAAATGGTAGTCTGCAGAAACAATATTTCTCAAAGGGACTGTTGAGTGTGAACAAATATCTTCTGTTTTTCTTAGGGCACCCTGTTGAAAGCTATCTGGCACTATCCATGTTCCCCAATGTGTCTCCTTTCATAGGTAGAGGAAAATTATCCCATTTTATATATTTAATTCTTCATATCCAAAGACAGGCAGAGGTTTATCTTGTCTTCATTCTAAAGTTCTAGCAAATGTGTACACTCCAGTGGTTGTTTTTTGCCGCATGAGTCCCAGAGCAATAAACAAGCAACGCAGTCTGTCTTAGGGTAAGTGGATCTTTCCCCTGTGTATGAGTTGTTGAATTTTTGGTTTTTTTTCAACTTCATTCCTAGTTCTGCTGGGACTTTTCCTGTTCTTACTCCCCTCTCTTGCAGTGGTCTGAAACCTCTCACTGAAATGCCAGACAATGTCCATCTTCAGTAAATTTCATTCTCAACTTAGAGATTTTGCCACTCAACAAACTTCAGTTGTTTTGTTAATAACGGTTTCTAGATTCTTCATATGGATTTTTCTGCATGCACACCCTCTCTCCCCCTCCCCTTCCAGGTTCCTGTGACATGGATTTTCCTGTTAATATTGCAATATTTTTAGCCTCAGATCAGTCACAAATTTCTATGTTGGTTTTGCCCTCCTCCTGCATCATCTCTTAGATAGGATTAATGTTCCTGTGAATCTTAGATTTCCTATTACCCTTTCATGACTAGCTTTAGCTGACTGAAAACTATTAAAATCACCAAGTGCTTCAGAAACAGCTGATGTAGAAATAGGCTGCTTTCTGAATCTCATTGTCTTGACTGTCACTCATACTTTAGAGACACAGGAAGGATGGTCTGTTTCAACTTGATCCGGCTAAATCCCAATTTTTCAGAAAGCTACAGGTTTGACACAGTTTCTGACTGCTGCATTATTCCAGCAATTCGAAAGGTTCATTTTCTTAATTTCTTATTTCTTTAACATATGATAACCATATGGTAATGAGTGATCAGATTTACAAAAGCTGTAGCATTTACCTAAAGCCCCAGTCCATACACAAATTTCCATTTGTGGCTTACATGGGTTTTAATTTTACATGTAGGCAGCTATGTCACATTTAGATACAAACCCTTTTGTTACATGTTACCACTGAAAAATGTGCAACGTGAGCACCAAATGGATTGAATGTACGAATCAGGGCTCCCTAGCAGAGAGGGACTAATTTTCGATTAAAGACTCAATAAATTTTAAAAGGTATAATGAATGTGGCTAGCAAGGATGAAAACTCACAGCTTCCTTTATAGAGGACTATTCTAGTCACAGAACAACACAATAACAAAATGTCTCTATTTTCTATTTGACCTATAAACATTGAATTCTTCTTTAAACAATGAATTAGCTTTGCCAGGAAGAATGTATTGTGGCCTTATCCTGGCTTACTGTAGCCTTTTCTGCAGTGGCTAAGGCTGTCATTTGAGAAATAAAAAGCAGGAAGCTTTGAATCCCCTCAGGTAGAATTTTATTCCTGTTTTTTCATTTCGTAGATAAATGTTTAAACTGTTGATGACTGCCTCCTCTTTCTTCTGTTTTCATTTTTGTTAGGTAATTTCATGGCATACTGCAGACTTTGTCTTTCTCCTCCCACATTTCCTAACAAGGTGGCTTGAAAGCAAGAAGGCCATTCTTTTAGATTAGATTCAGATGAGAATTAGGCTGGATTCATCCCACTGAACTTAAGAATTTAACTGTGGGGGCTAGTTTGCCCTAAACTCCATCTATATTCAGTAAATCGCCCTTTAGAAAGAGAAAGTAGAATGACAAGACTACTATTGAAAGTATGCCTCAGCTAAGTAGTTGAAGGTAGGTGGGTAAATCCAGGCCTTAGGGGTGTCTTCTTAGACCTTTAAGGCTCTAGTTCAATACTGAATTTAAGCACTTACTTAAATACATTTCTATTTAGAAAAGCCTATAAGCACATGCTTGCAGTTAAACAGCTAAAGTTTAGGCACAGAATCCTGCAATAAATCATCTTTTTCATGACTACCAAC
>JAVHNF010038923.1:12679-25333 GCA_034783455.1 Micropsitta finschii
ACTGATGGTGTACATCTGCACTGACTGGTCTGATTCCAACCAAGATAACAAAGGCTTTAAATGTTTACCATGGAAAAATAAGAAGCCTTATGGACCTGTGCCATCAACTCCTAAAAAACTTCCATTGTTGAATAACCCTAATCTTACAATGAAAACATCTGGTTACATAAAATGTTCTATGTGATTCCACAACCCCAGAAACCAACCACTTACAAAAAAAGAAAAGACAAGAAAAAGGTGTTTCCCTAGTGAGTAACTGAATGATAACCCAAGTACTAGGATTTTTATATCTTTTATCCATTTGTATCTTTTATCTGAAGCAGTTATGTATCTCTGTATATAGAATTTCCCCATACTCATGCAAATATTACCTATTTTTAATAAAGAGAGGATAAAGAATCCTCTTATGGGAACCAGAGACAATTCCTTTTGAACAGTAAAGGAAGAGTCCATTGCACCCCAAATGAGCTGTTTTGAAGTGACAAGGTCAAGGTAATCTCTAAACTTCCTCTACTTACATGGGGGACACAGGTGGATATGCTGCTCTCCACCAGCATGACACCTATTTTTAGGCAGGTGAGGCTCATGGGGGATGTTCCAGGGCTTGTGTCACTGCTGGTGCCTGAAATACAAAGCACTCAGATAGAAACCCGACCTTGAGGTCCTCTTTCTCCCTTTGATAATTATTTCCTCTTGCTAAGTCTAAGACCAGCAGTGATAACGGCTGTGATTACATGCATAAAGGAAGCATACTAATACAATTGAAATGCTAATACCTCTAGACAGCTTGCAAGAAGATATTTTGTGGCAGTGAGAACTGAAAAAACACAGAGCAACTCTTGTGTCTCACACTCCTCACAGGAGAGCCCATGAGCTGTTTCAGCCCTTAGACACTGTTGTCCTCCACACTGCACTAAATAAAGCTCCCTCCATGAAAGGTACCCACATTACCCACGTAACCCAGACCGGGTAATGGTTAGAGAATTAAGGTTGTGATATAATCCCTCTGATTAGAAGTCTACTTTAATACTCAAATATTTGGGACCAATTCCATTGACATTATTGTTACTACCTTCCACTGACACATTCTGATTTCACTGCAACTCATTCACTGATCAGAGCACTGGGACAGTGTCTCACAGTAGTGGCATTTCTGGAAGAAATATTCTTTTACTAACGAACTGATAGAGATGTGACCTGTAGTAAGCAGCTTTTGTATTCTGAATCTTTCAATGAAGATATGGCAGCTAACTGGGGAGGGAAAAGCACGAAAACGCCAAATATTTTAAATGCAAATGTTTTCCCCATTTCAAATTAAATTCTTCATTGTTTTCCCTAAGTTTTGACATTCATGGTTTCAGCTTTCTCCCAAAGCAAATTTCATAGCAGATTCTTCTCCCTCTCCCTCTCCCTGCAGTAACATCATATGAGAGCAATTATAACATCGGCTCTTCTCTCCTGTGTTGCCCAGACACATAATTTCTTGCCTTTATTGATGATACTCTTGCATCAAGCTGAATAATTAGCATTTGTCTAAAGCATATCCCTTCAGTATTTCATGTTATTTCTTAAGTAAATACAGGCTATGTAGAAGAGCTCTAAATGCTGTTCTTTCTCTGTCAACCCACCAAACCACTTTAGGCTTGTATCTCCACCTGATTTATGCCTGTTTTCTGACATGGAGCTCTTTCCTTCGGCTCAGATGGTGGCTTAATGCCTGTCTGGCTACCTAAGTGGCAATTCCATCTTTAATTAGAAAGTACTATTTCAACAACTCCACATGTCCAGGAAATGAACTGTTTGTAATATCTCCTCTGTACAGAGCTGATCCGAAAGAAAATTTGGCAAGGGTTCTACAGTTTCCTGCGACTGACACCAGAGGCTGGGGTTGGAAAATAGAGTTACTAGTGGAGCTGGATGCCTGAAGAGATAAATTTATCTCTCATTCTAACAGATTCAGACTGACAAGGACAGGAAAGTACTATTATCAGCTAGGCAAGACTGGGATTTGAACCTATTTCTGCCAAAGTGCAAGCTGACATCCTCAGCCCAGACTCCAGAGGTAACACATACCACATACATATGCAGACTGCTACATCTCCACGTCTATGCAAAGTGCAGAGCTTACCATAACAAGTGGCTCAAATACCACCACTTTCATTTCTCCTCTTGGAAACTGAACACTTAAGTACTTACAATTTCTATACCAAGTAATATATTTTCTAAGGATTACAGTCACCCTGAAGCAGGGGATGAAAGCAACAACAAATGCAAGCATCTCTATCATCATTTAATCACGTACCTCAATGTCAAACAGTCACTGCATGACAGTATTCAGTCTGTACTTCAAAGTCCATAACGGAGTGCAGGACAGCCAGGTTTAATAGCAGAATTGCTGCTTCTTAAGCAGCCCAGGGGAAGAGGTGGTGCAGGACTGACAGTAGCATCTGACAGTCTGGCATGGACAGCATCTCCAAAGAAGGTGACATTATGGAAAAGCAGAGCCCTGTCTAAAAGACTGAAAAGGCAAAAAAGCTCAAAATGGTTTTCTGGAGGAAGACTCAGCCTTTTCACCTGCTGAAAGCTACAGAAAGTCAAATTGGCCTACTCTGAAAACCAAGGCGAGTTGTGCATTTCTTAAAGTAGAATGAGATGTTTTAGGCAGAATGAAGCAGGGCATTGACCTATTGGAGTAAGTCCAAAGGAGGACCACAAAGATGCTCAAAGGGCTGGAGCACCTCTTCTATGGAGACGGGCTGAGAGAGTTGGGGTTTTCAGCCTGCAGAAAAAAAGGCTCCTGGAACACATTATTTTGGGTTTTCAGTACTTAAAGAGGTCTTATAAGAAAGATGGAGACAAACATCTTAGCAGGGTCTGATACAATAGGACAAGGGTAATAGTTTTAAACTAAAGGAGGACAGATTTAGACTAGATATAAGGAAGAATTTTTTTACAATGAGGGTAGTGAAACATTGGCACAGGTTGCCCAGAGAGGTTATAGATGCCTCATCACTGGAAACATTCAAGGCCAGACTGGATATGGTTCTGGGCAACCTGATCTAGTAATGTCCCTGCTCATTGCAGGAGGATTGGAGTAGATGACCTTTAAACTTCCTTTCCAACCTGAAGTATGCTATGAATTTCAAGCTATAAATAAGGAGCATATTTTGAATGGAGAGTATAAATACTCATAAACATAGTAAAATGCTGTACTCTCCATCTCAAGAGACAGCTGAATAATAACAGAATGACATGATGAAATCTGTGTGAAAAAAATGGCCCAAAGCATGCAGGAATTTCTGAACAATGCCATTTGCTTCAGGGAAGGATTCAGCAGGCAGTGTGCTGAAATGATAACACTTGTCCCACTTCCATCTTTTTCTAGAGTCAACCCAGACAGTTCAGGCTCTGCAGTATTCAACAGTGGATGGCCCAATAACAGCAAGCAAAGATCTAGAAATTAAAAGTTTGAAAGAAGAAATTGAAAAGTTGAAGAAACAGGTAACAGGTATGTTATAAATATTAATGCAAAAATATAACAGGAAGCAATATTATGGCAAGACTTTTTTTCTCCTAATGTAATACTCATTCTACTTTGCTTTCTAAGAGAGTCTTACGGTCTGTTTTTGCTTCTCATTTTATCCTTCACTCTTTATTGCTAGCTCAACATTTTCTACAAATTCAACTTCATATTCAGTACTTGAGTAATTCCAGTTGCAAGGGAGAAGGAAGATTTCAGTGATTTGTGCTACTGTTATTAGTGGTAAAATTCCACAAGTTTTAGGTTGTGGTGTTGCTAATTTACATGGATGTGAATCAGGATGTACCTGAGAATCTGTGAAACCATGACCAATTTCCATAGTAGTAGTCAGGTTTGGTGGTTTTCCCTCATTCCTCCTGCATTGTGTACTGCAAGAGTGTGCAGATACATGTGTATTAAACTGGAAGGGAAGGTGTTGTTTCTTGCTTATGTGAGTAAACATGCGGAGTGAAGACTTTGGCCTACTAGTTTTAATAGTATTAAAACTATTTGATAGAAGGATGTTTTATTATGATTTAAGCATCAGCTGATATTTTTCAGTATCTTATTTTCAGCTGGATTTTCCTTGAATGGGCCAAATTTATGAGATGTGATGAGAATTTTGGTGATACTTTCCTTGAAACCACAGAGGTTTGTAGTGTGCTGTTACTGACTGCATTATAACTGGATGTGGAGTAAAAGCTTGTTCAAGCTGCAGATGTGGTTTTCTGAGTATTATCTTGGAACAGTAGTTTTCGAAAAGCTTGGGTTATCTGGGAGGTGAGCTCTGTGCATGAACTACTGGGTTTTCCAAGTGGAAGGGAGTAATGAAGGATGTTTTCCATGAGAGAGGACACCAAGTCTGCAGTTCCATGAGCAGCAGAACTGACCAAACAAAACTCTGCCACCGGAGTGGGTCCTGCCCACATCTGAGTGAACTCTCCTCTCTCTGTGCATGCACCAGACTCTCTTGACTTTAGTTCACTTGATTAAACAAGGAGAGAATATCTAGATTAAAAGAATGTAATCAACTTATGATCTGATAAATCAGCACAATGTGGACAAGAGGAGCATACAAGGAAAGGGAGATGAGTGGGAGAAGAGCCACCTGTCAGCTCTGCTGTCAGTGAGCTCTCATTTCTCACAAACCCGAACATTTATTTCCTTTCAGTTTAATTCCCTTGCTTCTGAGAGCTCACTAAGATTTTATGATAACTAAAAATTTGGCTATCAACTATCTCTAAGTTTGAAAAGTGTTTTTGAAATCTGTGCAGACAAAGAGCTCAATTGCTTTAATGAATGTCATACTGCCTTTCTTTAGAACTCCCAAACTAGTCAAAAAGCAAAGATCTAGTTAGCCCAGTATTCTGTGTTTTTAAAGAGGTTACTGGAGACACTTAAGGAAAGGTTCAAAGATACCTGATGTATTCAAGTCCATCGTTTTCCAACTTTATTGTCCCAGATCTTGGCAATTCATGTTTTAAGAATTTCCAGAGGGAGAGCTTTTATTGCACTACCAGGTTGTATATAGCTAATAGTGAACCTATAGCTAATAGTGAACCAATTTGCTGTCTGTTTAGCTAATATCTTTATATCCTACTTTAAAGGTTTGCTACTAATATTCAGTATTCCTGATGTGATGCTCTGAATGAAGTTAAAGGGTATTGTCTCTCGTATTGATTCACAGCATAGGACTTCTGCTCTCCTGCTCCCTAATGGTTTCTTCAAAATAGGATCTTGAGAGCAGAGGTAGCTTCAAAGAGAGGAAGGTTGGAGGAAACTACAAAAAGGATTTGTTCTTGTTTATATTTGTGAAAAGACTTCATTCAGTTCCTGGAAGTGTCAGGAATGCCAGCAGCAACACCCACAGAAAGGATAACTTGAACTTAACTTCCAGACATTTTGGTTGGTGTGTTTAGACTCTGCTGCTCCATTATGGAGGAGAAGTATACTATGTATGAACTACAGACTGCAGCACATAGATTATATGTTGTTAAAATTGTGTAGTCTGAAAGTCTGTTATAAATGTGCAGTTGGACAGCTGTTCTGGCATGATGCAGCACTTTTGTGTTATACAATAAGCATTAGTTTTGCATGCGAACAGGGCTTAACTGGCTCAGGGAGGATCCCTCTGGTTCGAGTGATGCCATGTTGGCACTATGTCAGCATGAAGGTTTCTGTGAAGTTTCTCTCCAGCCACATGTCCTTCCACTTGCTGCTGTAAGGAGGAAAAAGACAAACAGGATCAGAAACCCCTGTTCTGCAGCAGTCCTTGGCTCTGGTTTTGGCTCCTTGAGACCACTGACCAGCAACATCTACAAGACCAGCTTTTGAGTGGGACCAGCAGTTCATAGAAAAGCATCAAGATCAGCTTTAAAGTATTTTTTATTCTTGACTGTTGAGCTGCAGCTTAAGAGTTTAGTTCATTGCTGAATGTATTGCTCCCTTCCTTTGGTAATGGAAGGGGGGGGAAAAAGTGTGGTGCCATTCCCCAGTACATCCGATACCTCTTTTCAAATTTGAAGTTGTCAGTGTCTGGTGAAGGTGGTTAATATTGAGAAGGTTTTTCCTTAAGTGTCCATTAAGAATTTTCTGCTTCACACCACATATACATTTGTATATTCATTGCTAGGTACAGTGTGCTTTTGGTTTAGGGTTGGAAACAAGTAATGTGGTCAAATGAGGAAGATGTAGAGTTGCCTTATCCATCCCCAATTACCACAGAACTTAGAACTGTCCCAATATATACTGAATGCCGTGTGTGGTCCAGACAATACAGCCACTAGTTAGAAGACTCTCAATTTGTGCCTTGAGTTGTAAGCAAATTTTATCAAATTGGCAAAGATAATGTTCTGGTTTGCTTGCTTTTGTAGGGTTTTATTTTTGTGAGATAGATTTTAGAACTCAATTAATGACAGAATACCAGGCACAAACCAAATGAGGGTCATGTCTGAATGCTTCCAAATTTAAGGGAGCTAGCTCCAAGTTTTCTGGGTGGCTTTTAAAATAACCTGAATTTCCAAATCTGTATGTGATGAACTTTAAGAAGGTTCAGTTCAGGTGCAGAGCTAAATTTTATGCTTTGGGCTCATCTCTTGGACAATTAAATGTAATGCAATAACATCCTACAGTGACTGTTTGCATATATTAGCTAAAATGTTAGCAGTAACTAGGGTGATGAGATGGAAAATTACTGTTTCCTACACATATGTCACAATTAGCTTGTGGTTGTATTCTTTAACCTGTTTTACTGCCTCTTCTGGAGCTGTAAGAGTAAACACCTGCTTAAAAAGGTAATAAAAAATGTACACGAAATCCTGTCAAATTCAGGAGTGTCACCAGAGGGACCTTAGAAAAATACTTTTTTCTTGACTCTCTGGTTTTCCAGGAAATGACAAGCTCCCATCTGCTTTCAATTTCTGAGGTCAAAGTTGTAATTTTTGTTCGCTAAGTTACATAGGAGAAAACTTTGAGGAATCTTTAATATTGCCAAATATGTAAAGGGCAGCAATGGAAGAAAACAGAGCAGTGGAACAAAGTAGTTCATGCACGGAAGAGAGATTTATCTTGGCTCATCAGAGCCATATATAAACTTTCTTTTTGCTGGTGACTTCAGAATAGGCTACACAAGAAAGAGCATTAATAATTTCTGGCTTTGAGCTACGTCTCTTACTTAAATGCATTCTTTTAAGTTTTTAAACAAGAGTCAATGAATTAAAACAATAGTGAATATTTGTCTGGGTATAAGCTAATGGTATTCATTTGCTTATAAAATTCTCATGTTTCAGAAATTACAGCTCTTCAAAATGTCTGTGGTTATGTATTTGATTTCTCCAGGAACCAGTCTCTTTGGGTTGCGTTTATGAAAATGTAGTAAAAGAATATAGAAGAGTATAGGTGGGTTCCTGTTCTGGGGATAAAAACGTACGGTCCGAAGACTTGCCACAACTAAAATCAAAGGCAAAATGTCCAGTGATTTCATAGACCTTGGAATTAACCTACCCTCATTTATATCTTGCTTTAAATTCCTGTTTTTCAATGAAGGACTAGGAGAGAAAAAAAACACATCAGCTAGCTAGAAACTTTCAGTTGCCATATATTTGCCATTTCAACTTTTCATGTTGTAGCATTTCAGTGCATTTATATAATATTATGTTGCTGTGGTGCAGAAATGTACTGTCATGTAACTGGCACTTGGTGATAGTTGTAGTAGTTTGCCTGTATTTACGGATGTAATAAAGCAGATCACATAAATGCAACTATTTGTCACGCTAGAAATAAGTAAAATAATCTGAACTTCATTTGAAGTGTATTGACAGAAGAACACTTGCCAGCTCTTGAGTGACCCATTATTTTTACTGTTTCTTTCTGGGAGAATGTGGTGGGACGAGGGAGACTGTTTATAATTACAGTGTAATAAAAGATGCATTATATATTACATCACAGTGCATAAAAGTCAAATGTATAGGTCATGTTAAAGCATACATTACAAAATTGTGTATAGTGCATGGTTATTATAAAGTGAAAAGACAAATTGGTATCATTTTCTGTGTTGTTTTGCAGCAAGTTGTGGCCTTTTATTCCGTTACATTATAAACAAATCATGGCAGTTGAAACAACCTACTCCCTATTCTAAAACAGATAAGAACTACATTATTTTGTGATTAAATGGCAGCCAGAACACGTAGTGAAGGGGACTTCAAGGAGCTAGACTGTGGTATTCTAGAATAATGACTTTATTTTTTCCTAAAGATATTTAGATGTCTGATGCTTTTTCTAGATTCTGGTCAGCTAGAGCAGCAGCTAGAGGAGGCCAGCAATGCAAGGCGGGAGTTGGATGATGCTTCCAGACAAATAAAGGCTTTTGAGAAACAGGTCAGAACGCTGAAGCAAGAGAGAGAAGATCTCAATAAGGTAAAAGCAATTTGTCGGCAACTCTTGTAAACCCTATTTTATTTTTGTTCATTTTGCTTGAAGTAATGTTCAGCTGTAAAATTAATGAGCGGATAACGAATGTGTAGCGTGACCTCCTTTGCTTTCTGCCTCTATTTTGAAGACAAGGACACGTGTATGTAACACGTATATATGACTTCTGGGTGGT
The DNA here is from genome assembly GCA_034783455.1 of Micropsitta finschii. Lineage (NCBI taxonomy): Eukaryota > Metazoa > Chordata > Aves > Psittaciformes > Psittacidae > Micropsitta > Micropsitta finschii. Next base: position 21,301 of record JAVHNF010038923.1, read on the forward strand.
TCTAGGTGGCTGCTTCCAGATAGTGAGCAACTCCATGATCTAAACTGCTTGGTGGTTGCAAAGAAGTTTTTACAGCTCAGGTTAAGGTGATAACGATAGTAGTTAGAAGACAGAGTAGATGACTGATACAATCTGAAGTATGGGCAAAACCGTAGCAGGGAAAAAAATGTCAAGAATATGGTATTAAGGCTGTGTCACAGAAGTGTTTCTGGAAGAGAGATGTGAAAAATTGCTTAAACCTTAAGATTGAGAAGTAATTTGAAATAACTACAGTTAAGGAATACTGGGTTTTGTTTCTTCTTTTATGTCTCCTTGTTTTCTTACTTATAACACTGTCTTTCATGGCTCATTTTTATACTCATAGTTAAATGAACCTGTAATCAGGTGTGAAATACACTAGCCTGTTTCTCATCATGATTATATTGGCCTAATATTTTGGAGTTCACACTCAATATTGATGTGCCAGCTGTATTTAACACTTTCTTTTAACCCTTAAGGCTCTTAAAACCTTGAAAGCTGCCATTTTCTTGAAGAAAGACCATTTCTCTTCTAAAACATGTAGTGATTAGGACCTCTTTTAGCAACCTTAGAAAATGCTTTTAAATTTGTATAGATGACAACAGAGCCAAATATTAATTCTTTGTGCTGCTCTTTTCATCCTCAGACTGTCTTCTTGCTTCTCTGTTCTGCTCCAGTTTGGCTGAACATCATTAAGCTGTTTAAGCTGTTGTCCCTCATTCATAGTGTAGTAGTACAGATCTAGGTCACAGCAAGCTTTGTGAAGGTACTGTGCTGTAGAGTTATCACAGCACTAGCACAGTTAATTCATGTGAGTTCTTTTAAAAGGATGGTTATTATATATTGCTGTTAATCACTAGTGGTTTGTTGCCTGAAGCTTTCTGTAGCATTTGGTACTAAGGTACAGTGTGTGAAAATCATACCATTGCAGGTCAGTTTTCAAAAGCTTCAGAAGTAGAGATTTTCATAGTGCAGACTTTGCCATTCAGTTAATGCAGAAACTTTGTTTAATCATTTAGCAGCTTGGTAAGTACTATTTTATTTAAGTTGCTCTTGAAAAACTATGCTAATGATATTTTTTTAATTAAGAAAGCCAAGGTATTTTTATATTGCAGATGCTTGAAAGCCTTTGTGTTTAACCTATAATAATGGAGTACATTCCTACTTGGTTTATATTTATGCAGTTTTACTAACTTTAATAGAGTAAATCCTGGCATTTTTCTTTATGTATAGAGGCATACAATTTGTGTCATAGATGCATTCATGAAAAGAAATGAATATGTAGTTTCTACTCACTCTGGAGAAGGTGTTAGATGCGCATCCAAACACAAGAGTTGGCCTTGCAGCTTTCTAGGTTTGTTACTTCATTCTTTTCTTAAACTGTAGGAACTGGCAGAGTCTAGTGACAGATTAAAATCCCAAGCCAAAGAGCTGAAAGATGCACACAGCCAGCGGAAATTGGCAATGCAGGAGTTCTCAGAGATGAACGAGCGGCTGACAGACTTACACTCCCAAAAACAAAAGCTTGCCCGCCAGCTCCGAGATAAGGAGGAAGAAATGGAAGTGGTGATGCAAAAAGTAGAAAGTTTAAGGCAAGAGTTACGCAGAACAGAGAGACTTAAAAAAGAAGTAAGTGGTGAGAAGTCTGTTTAGAATCTATGAAATAGTAGTTATATGTAAGGTTTTCTGGCAAAATAATTTCTATGTTACCTGTAAGTCTTTAATTCTTTGTTGTTTCAAACAGTACAGATTTTGTTTGCTAAGAATTTGAAGTCTTCAGTTTAGTGCTGAAGATTTACCTCTTGTATTGAATACCATCAATAGAATTTTTTTTCGGGGAGAAAAAAGAATCCTACCTATTAAAAACGTATGTACTTTTGTAGCTGGAAGTCCAAGCTGAAGCCGCAGCTGCTGAGGCATCCAAAGACAGGAAATTGCGAGAGAGGAGTGAACAGTACTCTAAACAGTTGGAAAGCGAAGTAGAAGGGCTAAAGGTTAGTCTGTTTTGATATTAACACCTGCAAAGTTACTAGTCAAGTAGGACTTGGATCTGTCTGATTGCTTTCAGATGTAGGACAAAAGGGTGTTGTCAGTCTTTGTCTCCAGTTGATGCTGAATATTAGTGCAACCATGCATGGCATTATTGTCCAGAAAAATGAACTAATGTACTTTTCAGGCCAGAGTGTTCACTGCTCACTGAACTATTTCTTAGTATATGATGATTTCTTACCAGTTTGCTCCCATCATTGCTTTAACTTTACCTGGTAAAACCATTTGTTTGGGTGTTTGTTTTTTTTTTTCATGTAGGATGGTTGAGTGTTTGAAGATAAACCTGCAACTTAGGCAGGTTTCCGTATAGGTTTTTTGCTGTACGGTGGTGTTCCTCAGTGTGTCAGTCAAAAGAAAGATGATGTTTCCTCCACAATATGTGTCAACTGATGTAACTGTAAAGGAGAAGTTTTAGTGTATTCGCCTCTCAGCCAGCAGTTGAGATGTTTTTGCACAGGAACAGCATTGAGCATGAAGGCATTACATTGATGAGATTGCTTACATTTGTAATGTGGTTTTTAGGAGCAGAAATGTAAGTAAGCCAAGAATGTAAACTGTTATTTATTCAATGATTTAGCATTTTATATGGTTCTTTGAAGAAATAGACTTTTTCAAAAATTGAATGAGAAAGTTTTTAATTTTCACATGAGGATTATTGTTCATTTATAGCAAGATCTGTTCCCAGTGTTCATTCATCAGGAGAATTCTACACTTCCTTTGCAAAATGTCAGATTAGGCCTATTCTGGCATTAATTTACACGAATAAACATGTTTTTTTAATTAGAATTCTGTGGGCCATTTGTCAACATTGAGTCAGTGCACAGAGAATTTCGGGGTTATTTTGCATTTTTTTATTTTGCCTTTGTTAAATGAAAATAAGGAAATCCATTCACTATGAAGTCTGGATTTATAAAATTTTTACTGCTGTGAATTCAGATGGTTATCTGCAAATTACGATGTATTTCACCTCCTTTCATGTATTTTCACCATCAACGAAGAGTTTGTTTGACAGTTGGAGGTGAGAAGAATTTATTGGAGATTTGTTGATAATAAATGATATGCTGATTTATAACACCAGGCCAAGTTTATCAGAAGAGGAAAGGGGACTTGTAGCTTTCTTAGTAATAATTTGTAATCCAGTAAACACAGTTTGGATCATGTGGGGTTGTTGTCCATAGTTAAGTTCAGGAGCCTGTCATAAAGAAAGGTTAATATTTAATGAAAAAAGGGAAGCTTCTCTAAATGAGAATAGAAAAGCCATAAATGATGGCAGGTCAAGTGTAAACAGGATGTTGATGGCTAAATAAAGGGAATTTAGCCAATACTTAACAAAAGATGCTCAGAGTGGTCGTGGGAAATTCTTTAAATTAAAACCAGAAAGCCACCTTATGAAACTCATGGGGCTGCGTGTTGATAGGGATGAAAAGGAAATCTCTGATAGAGCTGTGGCAGAAACCCTCAATGAGTTTTTGGTGTGACCAACTTCACTTCACTGGTGAAACAGGGGAGATTGCCACAGAGAAAGAGTGTGCTCTGCAGCAGGTTGGTCAAATGAGCTGGGTTGCTCTGAGCCAGATGTGCAGGAAGCGGTAGAGCTGGTAGGTGAGTCAGATGTGAAGTTACTCCCAGACCAGCGGCCTCACCAAAGGGGTTCTGGAGGAACTCAGGTGAGAAGTAAGAGAGCTGCTGACCGAGATATGCACCCTCTTACATTGGCCCACTGTGTGAGTGTCACCCTTATCCAGAAGATCCCGGAAACCGTGGAAGAGTGGGTGCAACTTCCTTAGGAAAGGGGTAGAGGCTGTAGTCAGCAATAAGGCCAGTGAACTCATGGATGAAGCAGAGCCTACTGGGAAGAAGGCAGTGCTCCTTCCATCTAGCCAAGTCCTGCAAGCAGTGCTGACCTGCTGGGGTTCTGTGAAATTGTAAGTGTGTGGATGAAGGAGAGCCGGTGTGTGTCATGTAT
>JAVHNF010038929.1:0-10695 GCA_034783455.1 Micropsitta finschii
CTATAAAAAGAATCAATGGTAGTGGTAGGGTTAGCACTCAAAAGTTGAGCTGGCCAAGAAGTTTCCATTGTAATGCTTTTTGTATATGGAAGTCACTCCCTATACAAGGAAAATTTTCTGCATGAAGTATTGATAGAAAATGTTGATTTCTAATTAGACACCATTTTCCAACTCTGAAGTGCCTTAAGTCCACACAGCTAACCAAGGAAAAAATAAATAGGGGGCTGTGGCTTTTTAGGGACAACTTTTGCATTAGAAGCACTGAAATAGCTATTCTATGAAATCTTTAATGTGGCAATAGACTATATTAATTTTAAATAATGATGATGATAATAAATCATTTTAGTTCTGCATCATATGTAACAAATTTTGAAAATTTGAAACTTGAAATTTGCTTTTCCATCCACATATTCCTCTTAACCTTGCAGTCAGTATTTGAAATCATGCTGCCTCTCTAAGGTACAATATAGTCCTGGCAAAGCATGCTTGACAAACAAAACCATCAATGTCATAAAGGAGAAATTTTCTAGCTGACCAGAAGCAGTGGCCCAGGAAAACATGAGGGGATATGCTATTCATGAAAGAGTGAGCTGTGAGGGCATGTGTCATTTATTATATGCAAGAACTGACGAGTACCTAGTGCAAAGACTGCGATAGCATTAGAGGATGTGTAATGCTGAGGTTTAAACCCTGCTTGATTCTGACTGATTCCACACTTCTGACTGGAACAGTCCCTGTTGTTTGCTCTTCCCCGAGCCATACATTGGTATTCTCCTGGAGAGTGCTGGTTTGTGTGGGACAAAACCATGGCAGGCAGATGTCTTACCAACACAGAATTATGAATGATTAGCAATTTGGTGCTGTAACTGGACAATTGTCTGTTTTTGTTTGAGCTTGCTCACTAGTTCTGCTGTTTAATTTAACAGTACTGATGTCGCCAAGTGGTTGCACAATACAGCACAATATCCCTGGCAACCGAACAGCATTTTATACTGGACATCTCCAGAAAAGCTCTGGCAAGTCATACTAGAGCAATTCAAGAGATCGCCATCTGGAGCCATCTGTGCTGCTTTTTTGCCAGCCATTTCCCACTATAGAGCCAGCAGAAGCACACATGTGCCACCATCACTTTCAATAAACATTCCAGGATAAGAGCTGGACTGACTGACAAATTGGCACTTTTGCTCTCGCCTTCTTGTCCTGGCTTTTGCAGGGTAGGCAGTAACCCTGACAGAAGGGCAGGATACAACAATGCCTTCATCCTCTGTGCCCTGCTGCAGGGCATGACAGACCCATCTGTCATGGCCATTAGTTTCACTCTCCCCTGTCTGTAAATACGGATAACAGCATTGCTGTTACTTTGCCCTTGGAGGATGCTGTCTGGAGGCTTTCCTGGATTACAAACTGGTTAGCTGCTCCGCTGTGTCACAAGGACATTGCATGGAATAGCAATAAGGCCAGTCACCCTTTTGAATGGCTCCAGGAACCAATTGTACAGGAGACAAATATTCACATATTTCATGGAAGAGATGCATGAAATACTACCAAGTGCTTCTGTGACCACTGGATCTAGTGACAGCTGGTGTCCTATGGTTATGTGTCTCATGGCTGATTGGTGCTAGAGCTTTTCCTCACTGAGGACAAATAAATAATTCCTCTTTTCTGCCTCGCAGACTGTTGCTATGAAATCAGGAGGCATTTTACGCCTTTGAGGCTGTTACCCCTCTGTCAGCATGGCTAGCAGATTCAAAAGGGGTTTATGGGAGCGGGAAGAGAAACAGGAAAGAAAGAGAAGCAAAAAAAAATCATCTAGGAAAATAGAGCAAAATCAGTGTCTCAGACATGCAAATAAAAATACATACTTACTGCCATCATAATTGAGTGTTGCAAATTTGGCTTGTTTTTCTGCACAGCCAGCACTGTTGCACACTCTCATTTGCAGTTCATACCAAGTTGCCTCCTGGAGGTCATAAAGTATGTAGGACTTTGACAGGGATGTCCGCTGGGCGGTTGTCCATACCGTTGTCCCAAACGGCCGGTATTCCAGGGTGAAGGAGGTGATGGGGCAACCACCATCATTCCAACCTATCAGGTTCAGCTTCACCCTTGTGGTGTTGATACTAGCAAAGAGCTCTTGTTCCTTCGAAAACTGTGGCTCTAGAATCAGTGGTATATTTCAAATGAAATGTTTAAGTATAACAAATATAGGACTCTCAAAAACATAAAGTTAATAATTTCTAAGACAATCTTAACTTTATCTTGCTACCTATATATTCAACTTCTCCTCTCCCCAAAAACATTTTATTCACACTTTGTGCCAGACTCACAAACATAGATTTTCAAATCCATATGCCAAATTTGTTCATAATTCTGACACATATTTGCAATGTGGAGCCACCCTCAGCAGCCAGGACCAAGGGACCCATTGCTGAGTTAGCTAAGAATTCCACAAATCTTAGCTGTTTTGCCTTGCAGAGCTTTTGTTTGGGTTTTTAATACTTACCCTGTTCAAAGGCTGATACTTGCATGGCTCCTGCAGTACCAGCTTGGAGCAAAAGAGATATTGGCTCCATTTCCTTTACACAAAAATATACTCTACATCTTCCTTCAACATCAAGCAAATAAACCCCTAAATTTTTTACAAGAGAAGAAATAACTTCCTCATGGCAATAGCAGTAGCTGGAATTGCTATAGCCTATGATATTGCAGGTGCACCCTTCCCAAATATCTACCAACCCATCTTATAAATAAAATGTTGAAGAAATAAAGATAGAAAAACTCCTACTGTGTGCTTCAAGTCCTGCAGGGACATCCTCTTCTGTCACAGCATGGACTCAATTGGAAATGTTTCCAAAGCCAATAATATTAAAATATGCAACCCTGTCTTGTCATCAAACCAAGATTTACAGCAGAATGCAATAGCTTTAGGTGAGAAAAGGGGATGGACATCAACGTACCTTTTCCAAGTGTTTTGGCCTCAATGATCTCACTGATGCGTCCTGGTCCCACTCCATTCTGAGCAGTTAAAGTAAACTTGTACCAAGTGCCACATTTCAGAGTTTCTAAACGGTAGGACCTCTCACTAGGGCTAATGGGAAAACTACCCCACTGCTCACTGTTATCTTCTGAGTACTGCAAAATATAACCTGGAGGAAAAGCACAGATGGCAATGGCAAGCCAGACACTGACCACAAATTCTGCAGGTAATATGACAAGTCATTTTAAAGACCTAATAAAACTAGAAAATCACATGCACAGGAAGACATACAGCTTCCCTGAATAATAGATACCAGGCAATACATTTTGCTTACCCTTACAACAGCTTAAATACCATTTTTATGATCGTTTCAAAGGGTAAAGAAAGGAATAGACATTTCTAAATACTCTTCAATCAACAACAAAACTCAGATGATGAACCTGGACCCTCAAAATGAATGATTAAAGATTACACGTCTGGAAAATCAGAGTGAGTAACTGTCATAACAGCTGAGGGTATGCTGGAAGAAAGTGATTAAATCTGTGATTAAACTATCACAAAGAAAAATTGAAATTTACTGAAAGCTGTTATCATGATGATAGTGCACATTAAGTGCTGACAGCAATACAGATTGCTTTGTTTTTCTTTTTTTTGTAGCCATTCATAATTATACACTAATCCTATCAACATATGCTAATTCAGGAAGAAGTTGCAATTAACCTGAATTATATTACCTCGGATAGAACTGCCACCATTGTCTCCAGGTATCCAGGAAAGAGTGATAGAAGAAGATGTAGTTTTAGATACAGTGAGTCTCGGCTGGTCTGGTGGAACTACATGGAAAATAGTTAAAAATAGAAAATAGAGTCAAATGATTAGACGTTATCTTAATAACTTCTAATAGTCATTTATCAAATAACTGTTTTGAGTTGCAAAAAATGCAAATGATTTCTGTCAAAGTGTCCATTTAGTTGACATCCTTAGTTAAGTCAAGAGCAGATAAGCTTTCATTTTTTATATTCATTTTCTACTCAAGTTTTGTCTTTCAGTTCTTAACCTTTGCTTTTCTCTCCATTATTTGCATCTGTCCTGTCAGATCTAAGTGGCGTATGAGCTACCCAGCCATTACTATTCATTATTTTTCATATCTGTTTTAGGGAGAAACTGAATTTTTAGTGGAGAGAAACAGATGTCCATTTGCAAGTGATGCCCCACTTATGCATGTGTTTACAGGCTATTATGGCAAAAGTAAATTAAATAGTGCATAACAGAGCTTCTGCCAGTATAACTGTGAGTGCTAAGTAGGATTGTTAGTCCTGTGATCAGCGGCAGATCCATGTCTCTTTCAGATCACACCATGTATTCATTGAGGCTATTGGTATAAACAAGACACAACTTTATCAGCAAAGGACAAACAAATCAGGAAACGCTTCTGTTCTGCTGCTCCCTATAAACATTATAGCTGTATGCCTAAACTGTGGGACACAGGATCAGTACAGAGCACAGGAATAAGACAAAGGTCTCATTTCTTATCCTCTGCCCGCTGTCCAGTTTCCTTTGGAGGCAAGCCCAGCCTGAAATGTCAGAAAAATTGCTACATCCCAATGAGTCACCCAGCATAGGGAGAACTGGGACCAGAAACTGGGACAGGGAATTGGGATTGGAAATGGGACTGGGAACTGGAACAGTTTATGCTCAGTCTAAGGAACCCCAAATTGAACCAGTGTCTATGCCTGGGTTTCCAGAGTTCAGTGCTCAGGGGCAGAAAGTAGCGAAGTAGCCAGCTTTCTTTTCACCTTGACAAATCTCCAACAACAGACAATGACAGGGCAGTCACACCTGGTCCAGTCACTGCCACTGCAAGTGTGGGAAGGGGGTGCTGGTGTTGGCAATTGCTGCTAGCAGGAGCTGCCATTTCCCTGCCATAGTTACTCCTCAAAGACACCATCCAATAAACAAGGCAGGATAGAAGTTAAAAATGTTCTGCTGTGTCCAGTAGTCTGCTGTCAGAGGATGCTGCCTGCTTTGCCTGTGTTTAAGGGGTAGCTCTACCTCCAGAGTGAAACTCCAGGAACAGCTGCTTGTTTGTAGCTCAAGTCAGCAAAATAATCAGTGCCGACATGAAATGGAGGCTGCTGGTTTAGAGCTATGAACTAATTCAAAAGGAAGTTAATTTTACTGCCCTCAAAGAGTTGAACTGGCTCTATCCATGGGTAATTCCATGGAGAAAGACTGTACTCACTACACTGAAAAATTTATTGTAAAACTTTTCATTACAGCTGCACCCTACCCACAGAAGATGTTAGTCCCATATATTATATGCCAGCCTCTATCTGTCACTTGGGAAAATAATATTGAGTTGCTTTTAGTTATTGCAGTTCAATAACAGCAAGGATATGGAATTACAAAAGTACTTAATGAAATATAAGTTTTCCCTACTTCCTGTTGTGGCCATGCTTCAAACATTGCAGAAGAGCATCTGCAGGCTTTGTTGGATCGTAGGTAAGTTAATATACACTATGGCATTTGTTTCAAGGTTTAGGGGAAGGGTTTAGCCAGAGAGAGCTTGACCGCAGTTAAAACAATCTCATTCTGTGTTCTCATATGTTTGCACTAGAAATCTAGATTGTATATCAAGGGAGAGGAATGTGACTGATCACAGCATGGCCCATATTCCCAACTCAGTTATTTTCTTCTCTCTGGTAGAACAATTTGCAGTCAGTTGAAGCACTCTTAGGATCTACTTTAGTGTAAGTGAGCAAAACTCTTAGGATCTACTTTAGTATAAGTGAGCAAGGAAATCTCCTGCATAGTGAATTCTTGGTATGTGAATACATGTGTTCTGCTTCACATTACTGTTACTGTATATTCCTGTGTTATCATAGCTTTTATACATAGCAACACCATAATGGATACATTATACACATTTCATCATGCATATAAAAAGTAGATGGTAATATGTGCTGATGTTCCATTTTAAATGTTTCCTCATATTCACCATCAGTAAAATTCTGCGTTGACATAATGAAGTTTTTGTCCAATGTCTCAGTAGAGAGGTTGACAGCTTTTCAAAAGCTAAAGTAAAGGACTTCATCTCTTTATGAATTTTTCAGTATTTAAATGATACATGTAATATCTGTGCAGAGAAGACAGAAGTTGTTATTTTCTGTGTAAGGAACTAACATAACTGATTGCAAACACTCAGTTGTCAGTCCTACAAGAGCTTACACAGAGACTTAGCTGCAAGTGTGTGAATCATTCCACCAAAGCCAAAACATTTGCTATATCATACAATGTTGCTGGCTGCATCAGAATTACCAGTATAATATTTTATTTCTTAATTTGGAAGAATAAAATTAGTATTAACACACAATACTACTACTATTTTACATGCATCTGCAAACGGAAAGACCAAGGCACTACAAGCTCTTGGCAGTCCATAGCCATAAAAACAATCATGAGGTAAATCCAATAGTCTTACCTTGTACCTGCAAATTCAAAATTATTTCATCAGAGCCCCAGTTGTTACTGGCCACACAACTGTAGTATCCAGAGTCTTCTGCTTTCACAGTACGGATGACAAAGCTGCCATTGCTAAAGATGCTTCTTCGCCCATCAATCATCACTAGACTGGGTGTCCCGTTACTACCTCACAGGAAACAAAGTGCATACATTAAAGAAGTTACAATCAAAATTACTCAGAATTGGATCTTTTTTTTTCTGAAGCAATTAAGAATGGGAAGAAAGAAAAAGGGGTGGGGGAGTGTCCTCTTTAACAAAGACAGCAAATGAATATTTTCTGATGGGCAACACCTGCAATTTGTTTAAAGAACACATATCTTTGCTCCAGTTTGAGTGAAAGTGGAAATTCACTCCTTCCTTAAGTATCTGCTATTTCATAAAAGTGTCAAAATAAAAGTAAAAGTAGTTCCTGGCTACAAGATATATCCTTATGAAATAATAGGTATTTGGATTAATGTACAAGCTAGTTTCATAGCACTGCAGTATCACTTGCTTACACAGTGCTTGGATGAAAATTATTGTCCATGTGTTTCCAAATGGCTCTGTCAAACTGTGAAACTAACAAACAAAACAGAATAATGAAAACCAAGGCATGTGCAAAACATGTACACAGCACAATTCAACGCATCAGACATTTTACTTTCTCAGACTGAAACTATTTGGTGTGCCTGAAGCTAAATCAGAAAATAGTCCCAGGTTTTATTGAGTGTTTACTTCTTTCTAACTTTTCTTTCATTTTGACACATTCTAAGAACCACAATTAGTTTCAGTTCAAGGAATTTTTGAACTCCTTATCTACTGTCACTGTGTGCAGCTCCCAAAAGCAGCCCTTCTCCCTGACAGTCATCCAAGGTTATCTGCATTGCAACCCTCAGGATTTTAAGCAAATGGACTTTATTTGACCTATAAGTTTAGTTGCTGGTTACCTATCCTTCATCCATTTGACTGTTGGAGCTGGGTCTCCCACGGCTTTGCAAGGGAGGACAATGTCCTTCATCCAGGGAGTTGTCACTGTGCCACTAAATGTCAAAATCCTGGCAGGAGCTGAGCAAGAGCGAGAAAAAAGAAATGAGGTGAAAAAAGAAATCCAGGATTAAATGTGGAAAATGAATCTATTTCAAACTATGCTTTTAGGTAACTATTTCCTTTTAACTCATAATATTAGCTATTTATTCAAACACAAATATTATAGTTTTAGTATATGGAAAAGAAGTAACCAAAAGAGAGATGAGGCAGGGGACTTGAAGAGCTGTTGTGAAGTAAAAGAGTTAAATCAGCTACTGGTCATCTTTACTGATTTTTATATATTTCATAGTAGAAATTAAGCACAAAAATTATGTCCAAGGGATGCTGCTCTCCAAAATTCCATCAGGAAGTGTCCACAATAGACAGACACCTTGAAAAAGCTAACTTACTGAATTATCACTTTTACAACATCTATGGTATTAAGCAAAACAATCCTTCATGTACGTACATGTGTCACGGTTTAACTGAAACCAGGATAATATCTTAGTACAGTGCAGTCTATCTGAAGTCAACAAATATGAAAAAACTGTTAATTCAGTTTAAGTTGTATCAGCTCGCATATCACCTAAATACATCAACACAAATATCACTCCTGTAGTTTCAGTTTGTAATATGCAGGAACACTAGAGTTGTGTTAGAGCTGCATTGTACATTATTACTCAGGAATTACCCTTAATAGAAATAGACTTCTTATTGAACTCTAAATACATATTTCAAAGGCACATACAGCAACACAGATACAAAAACTACTGTATTTTTAATCCTGATCTACTTCAGTCATCCACACTGAGCAGAATTTATATTTAATAATCCATTTTGCACCAATTAGAAAAACATGAAAATGAAAGCCAGAATCAAATATCACTGGAAGAGTTCATGTCATAAAAAAAAAAAAAATAATCATGCATAAAAGAACAGGCCTTGAAGAGTTAAGAGAAATTACTTGAGTAGGCTGCAGTGGGACATGAAGTATTCATAAATAGAAAAGATTACAAAGATTATATGATCAATTTGGACTGTGTTGCCTGTGTTCCTTTCAAGCAGTTTTGAAGGCTAAGCTTCTTGTGAGATTTTTCTCTGGTCAAAATTTTAACTGAACCCACAAGAAGCAGCTGTAACAGGCAAAATCAGTGTTAGATAATAGGGCAACAGTTACTTTCCTAACAGCCACGCACTGAAATGTCCCATCCTGGCTAAACAGCCATTGAGGACCCCTGGCTCCCTCATGCTGGCAGTGTTGTTGGTTAGCCTTGGCGAGAAGGTGCTGTGGTGTGTGCTGCTCTGAGGAGGTAGTATACCAGAATGATACAAAGACACTGCTCAGCCAATAGGTTTCATGATATAGCCTTGTTTTCCACTGTGTCACTCTTAAGGCCATATCTTCTAGGAAAGATTTACATAGGCCTATATTGCCACAAGCCATGGCATAATTAACCAAGCTAATTGAAACAGAAAAATGCTCAGTCTATCCAGCGATATGGTGTGAAATGCTGACTCCAGTGAAGTTAGTGTTAGAAGGCTCATTGATCCTAGTTGGTGCTAGATTTTTGCTGCAGGAGATGCCTAATGATACTCATGCCATCTTTAAAAAGCAGCAGGAGATGCTGTCAGCTGTGTCTATCTACAAAGAACATCTGAAGCATCTGGACTGCTCCTAGTAGCAGCAGTGCATTCTGAGTAGTGGTGGTTAGAAACTTGAATTGCTGTTCCATGCAAAATTCTTTCTGTAACATGAGACCTGAAAACTCATTTAAAATGAACTATTAATCTTTTTCTTCCTAGCTTTCCCACCTCTCCAATGTTTCTCAAAATATCCAGCTATTTCCAAGTGCCAACAGTTACTTTAGGACAAAGTGTAAGTATTGCAGGAATCCTGCTGAAGGCTTCAGTATGACAGCACCATTGTTAGCAGACTTTCTGTGATATCCATTTATATGTTATAGCTATTTCAACATTAATTCTTCTGTAAGTCATAGGTTGGATATCAGATCTCAAAGCACATTTATGTATAGCTCCTGATTTTCAATATCCCGTGTGTCCCACTTTACTGTGATATGTGGAAGTAACACAAACCTCACAGAAGCTTTAGCCAGTGGTAAGATGAAAAACTGTAACTCAGAAGTGCCGATTACAAAAGCATGAAGCACTATTTCTGTGAAAGTTCCCACAGCTTTCTATGGATTATCTATTCCTTTTATGTACTGAGTTCTTTTAAAAGAGATGGCAAAATAGCATGAAAAGTCTTAACTCCAATTTTCTTTATAGTGTAACTTCTAACAATGTTCTGAGACTGCTAACAGGTACACAAACAAAAGAAAAATAGAAACAAAAAAAATGTCTAGTGAAATTCACCTGAAAACAATAGGTTTGAAAGGTTAACAGGCATTCATGAGGTTAAAATACCTTGAACCTCACAGACTTCTCCTTTTTGAGCCAAGGGAGCTTTATGCTGCAAGCAGGCAATTCAGCTGCTGGGCTTACTTTTGCTACTGATGCTACCCACATGCATACTGACTACCCACCAGCCTGATGTTTGATGGTACTAGATTAGGACTCTGTTCCTAAATTTTTACAAATTACCTAATCATTAACTGAAGATAAAGAGTTGCCTTCAACAAACAGTGTGCTCTCATATGCTAATGAGGATTCCCGAATGTTTTTTTGTTCAAATTCTGAATCCTCTTGCCTACACTTACTGTCATAGAACAAGAAAAGGGTAGAAATTCTTTGTGAGAGGCCATAGCACACTTCTGGTTGGGTGTTGGCTTTTGTTTGTTTGTTTGTTTGTGGTTTTTTGTGGTTTTGGGTTGGGTTTGGTTTTGTTTGTTCTTTTTTTTTTTCTTTTTTCCTCTAGAGGGCACTGTAGAATCCTAAAGGCAAAACTGTCTAGAGAAACTGAACAAGGTCCGCGACAGTTCACTGCAGCTCATCTTAATACGAATTAACACAAGGGCCACCAGTGAATATCCTGGGTCAGGATTTTCTTCCATTTGCTTTCCCAAAGAAGAATGTCCTGTGCATTCCAGGATGATGAAACAGACCAACAGCGTGTGTGTGCTATCATGTGAGTCCTACGTGTTGTTTAAAAACATTAAACGCACAAAACCACATAGACTAGGTAGCAAATCTGTTCAACATTAATGCTCCCTGCTTGTAAAATAACTTTAGTT
>JAVHNF010038960.1:0-33001 GCA_034783455.1 Micropsitta finschii
CCCCCCCCCCCCCCCCCCCCCCCCCCCCCCCCCCCCCCCCCCCCCCCCCCCCCGGGAAAGGAGAGTGGGCTTTTAAAATTACTCTTGAGAGTGCAAATGCAATGGATATTTAAGTAGATGCCCAAAAATCAAACTAGTCAATTTCTTCATTTGTTTTGCTGCTTCCAGCAACAGGGTTTTTTTATTGAACACCCAAAATGCCTCACCAAGGTAGTTTTCTCTGCACTATACAGAATAATGCCTCACTAAGGTAGTTTTCTCTGCACTATACAGAATAAGTCTATCTATTCTCATGCCTTAATGTCTGTAAATGGAGTAATTACGAGTTTAAAGAAAAACGATAATTATTATATGTGCTGTACTTCCTATGCATAGAGTCTGCCAGAAACCTTCACTAGAGGTTTGGGTATACTAAACAAAAAGTGTTGCAAGGAAACATTCCTTGCAATGCTTTGAATTTTGGGCTTGTACAACAGCCTAACAAGCCCAGGGCAAAGGCAAAGCTACTTCTAGCTCTCACAGGCTTCATGATCAATTGGCTGTCGTCTCTTAGGTAAAGTTCTTAGGAAAATAAAATGCTCCCTGCACATCAAACAAATATTGCTCCTCATTCACATGGAAGCCCTGCCTTGACCACTGCTCACCCTGCAACTGGTGCGGAAAACAAGCAATGTATTCTCCAGATGCTGCCTGCTGCATGAGGCAAGGCTGAATAATAAAGGAGGTGGGGATCCAAGGAACTGGGAAGTGGGAATTCAGTCCTTGTACAGGGATGATGAAAATCAATCTCATGCTATTCTTTCATCTGACCTTTAGGCTGAAAGACGAAGTGATATTGATGAGTAGAAAGGATGTTATTATTCCATTCATTAGAAAACATATTGTAACATGGGCCTGAGATTGCCTTAGCAAGTATGACTTTGTCCTGACTCTAGAATATTTCATCTATCAAGAAATATATTTAGTCACTTTTTCTTACGGTTAAAAATCAGTTTTGTCAGCATTTCTTCTATATTGGTGCTTACAACATGAAACTGTTGGCTTGGATTTTATGATGATACTTCTTCAACCAAAATATAAACACAATCCACTTTTTTTCTGTCTTCCATTAAAAAAAAACACATCTCTTTGCCATAGTCTCTCTCTGTTGTTTGGGTTTTTTTAATAATTAAAGCCCCATTTAACATAAATTTGCAGTATTTCTTTATCCATGCAAAGCATTGTACATGGTGCATCTAATCTAACTCCTACTGTATTAAGAAAGAGACAGTGTATTATAGTTATACACGGGATCAGTAAGGTTTCTTATGGCTATGATAGTACAAAGAATGGAGCTTCACCAGGAAGTTTAATGCTGTCACATATCCTGTCCCATGGTGTCATGCTTCCTGTTGACTCCCTGTCAAAGAGATGGGAATCAGTGGCAAGGGGTAAGGAAAAAACCAAAAGCAAGCTGGATTAAAGCTGAGTTAATGTTGTTCTTGCTAGACATGCTGTTTACAGTGATTGTCTGGAAAAAAAATAATTTATACACCCAGAAACAGTTAAGCAGTGCAAGCAGAACATAAAAACTATACAAAGCAAGTCAAAGAAGTGAAATATTTTAAATACTCCTTTCATGTGTATGTTGTTCTCACCCTTCCAGAGCCTCCTAAAAAAACTCTTCATAGTATGCCTGCAAAAGTCAAAGGTAAATGAACTAGCTGTAAGAGAACTGAACCTGGTATCAGCAGTGGCGTAGTGACATAGAGTGTGGGATTTTGCCTGTTCCTCACAGGAAGGCAGGCAAACAAGGCAGGACAGAGCATTGCAAAGAAATGCTGGATTTAGATTTACAGATGCTCAATTGCATCTGTATGGCACTGCACTGTACCCAAAGAGAAGTATTGTAAATTAATAAGTATTCTTAAGTTGTTCCTTCAGTTTTTTAACTGAAGTTCTGCATGTCAGAACTGTGCAGTCTACAACCTGTGACTGACTTGTAGCCCACGGGCACCTTAGTCTGTTTAATGTGAGCTTAGAAAGAAGCAAACAAGCTTTTTTTGGTGAGGACACTGTATGGAGGTGGCATGACCTGAAAAAATAGGCACTGTGTAGTGGGAGAGTGGAGGGTTAAGAAAGGCATGGGAAATGGGGATAAACTAAAACTTTAGAGGGAAAAGCTAGAGACAGGAGGAGAGCTAAAGGGTATGAAACTGATGTGTGATGGCAGGGAGAAGCAAGAATTCAAGTTGTATAAGTGGGATCCACATTAAAGATGTGTATATATGTAACAGGAAAAGCTGGACTCTGGCATGGTGGAAGTGATTATGGATATGGGCTTCTTACCCTTTTCCCCACTATCTGCATAACAGATTGGATGCACTGAATAAACTGTGAGTCCCATGCTGTAGAAGCACTGGACTGGAGAAGGAAGGCACAGGAGTAGGAGTTTAATGTCACTGCACATAGGTCTAACCAAACTGTAATAGCTGTAGGACTAGACCATTAGCCATAGAATAATAAGAAGCTGGACCTCTCCTATGAATGTCCAGTGCCCATGTTTAAAAATCTAATTTCAGGCCTTGAGGAAAGAGAGATGTATTTCCAACAGAAGTCAGCAGCTGGTTGTCTTTAACAACCCACCCATGCTTTTGAGTTGTGCATATCTTATCTTCTCTACGTAGTCATCCTCTGCTGCTTCCCGAATCTTCTGTGTGCAGCCTTGCAAGAAGGATGGCTGCCGAAGATGCACATACCATCTTTTGGCTTTTTATTGTTTTCCTCTTCCTTCTACTTTTCTTTAGATCTAGACTTCACTTAGAAGTGTTTTCACACTGACAGGAGTAAACAGAAACTTCTCCATCCTGGCAAATTTCTGTCTTCCAGTTACCACATGTAGCATGAGCAGGTATGAGTGGAGTTGAGATTGTCACTGAAGAAGCAATGCTACTTAAAACAGTGCCTAACGGATTGATCAGAATTTAAAATAACATTTAAAATAAAAAAGATAGCAGTGCTCTATGACCTTTGTGTTTAAGACCAGCGCTGCACATCAGGGTTTGCCACTCCCTTTTGTTTGTATCTCTGGAACAGAGAATGAAAGGTACAAGTGCTGCTAATTCCTCACTGCCCTGGGGTGATATTGCCTTTACCTATATCACATGAATTTTTTTCCATGTAGCCTGCTTGCACAAGCACTAAACCATGATAGCTGGCACCATGCCCCTACTGGAGAGTCTATACTGAAAGAAGGATTATGAGGCATAAGCTGCATGGAAGTGCTTATTGTCCTCCCCAGCAAATAGAGGAGAGGTTCTCACAGGTCTTGTTCTTCCCCAAGTCCATCCTGAATGATGTGCTTCTTCCCCTTTCTGAAGTCATTCTTGTTTACAACTTATTCTTGAACCAAGGGGTTCTTTTTAAGGGGAGTGGAAAAAATGGAACTGGTTTCTTATTCCAGTGAGGAATCATCTCATTTACCATGGTGTCTCTCCATCATTCTCCCATCTCTGTCTTTCCATCAGAGGATGATTCTAGTTAACATGAGTAGAATGTCTCTGCCTCCTTCCACTAATGTCTGCTCACTGATAGCCCTTGGGCTGTGAACTCTCAGGACAGGGCATATACACCCTGGAAGATACGGAACATCATAGGCCCCTGGAAGTCTGGGAATAGCTTAACAGTGAGGACCTGGAACAGACTTAAAGCTGGAGTATTGGTGGGACACAAACAGCTTAAAAAAAGTTGGTATACAAGGGACCAAAATTACCAAGAAGGTCCTACCTATTCTCTATTCATAAAAGCAAGAATGCAAAAATGCTAAATGCAGGATATAAAATGGAAGAAAATGAAGAGGCATAAATGGAGAGAGAGGAAAAGTGAGAGAAAGAAAGAAGGAGCAGAATAATTTGCACTGGAGGGGAAATTTTCAATGGAGTATTTTAAATAAGAGCAAGTAAAACCTTCATTAAAATTTGTTTGGGGTTCAAACGCTCATTTTGCACCATCATAAAAACACTGAATGCGGAGAGACATTTGGGTCACAGCTTATATACGCATAGTGACAGAAGTTTATACTGAAATGCTTCTATTGTTTGGGTTCCAGAAGAGTTCAAAATTCTAATAAACATTCTGCAGAATGGTTTAAAAGCTAGTAAATAACTTAGCAAGGTGAATGCACTAGGATAAGCTAAAGCTAAAAGTTCATTCTTTCAAGGCAAGATGCGGAATGAAGAGTTTCCTCCACTAAGGGAAGGCTTGTCTCCTCATAAGCACTCCGGAGCAACAGTGATAAGATGTGCAGTGGTTTGTGCAAACCAACAGATTCAGTGTTAGTTCAGCAACAAATGACAATTGTGCAAATGAAGCATCATCAAAACCGTCAAAATCTTTTAGGCAGCATTTGCTGTGAAAGAGTAGAGAGAGGTCATATTTGCCAATGTCATCAAGACACATAAGAGTTCCTCGGATCCCAGCCAGGTTGAAGGCAATTTTTTGATAGTATCTAGAGGCTGAATCTAACTCAAGAGGACATTCATTTACAATGAAAACAGCCTTTATGAAAGTCAGGTTGTTTTATTTATTCATATCTAGAGTCACACCGCAGCCACAGTAATCTTGCTGTGCTGTGATCCCACCATTCATACTCAAATCAAAACATCAAGGTATGTACAAGGAATTCTGTAGTTTCATGTTGTTTTTTAAGTGTTTTCGAGGGTGTTACATTTCTTTCATGTAGTCTGCCTTCTATAGAGAAATATGTGTTCACTAGAAGTACTTGTTACAGTGACTAAGCCTATGAGAGCATGGAATGTTGGGAATGCTAGAAAAAAGACCACTAATTGTTAAAAATCAAACATTCTTTTTAAGAAGTTGCCCATCTTGTGTAGCAGGTAACAGAGAAATTTCATTGCAACAGCAAATCAAAGTGGGTACATTAAGACTGTCTAATCAGGCTTAGACAAGAGACGTTGTAGTATTAATGTATTACTGCCAAAACTGTAGCAAGGGTGGGGTAAGAGAGGCACCAATTGAAGAAAACAAGTCCAAGTCCCCAAAGAAATGGCTGCTGCATGTGTAGAATGCTGTGAGGGTGATCAGGAGGCAGCTACAGATGAAGTAGCATGGCAGGATACAGAGGAGGGGAATCCAGAGGAATGCGAGGTGCCTCAAAATATCCTGCTACCATTCTGCAAGGTGTATAGTATTGTGTAACAATAAATTCAACTCTTTAATGTGCAAATGAAAGGCCTACATCAGTAAGCTGCTCCAGCATAGACTAGGTTGAGTATTTTAATGTGGACAACTATAAAAGCAGCTTTTTCCATTTTAGGTAAAGTTGATCTGGACTCATTTGCCCTTCAACCATCGAACATACAGCAAAGGGCAGTACATCAGCTTGAAAAGTTATTTAAGCTAAATAGTCTTTCTTTCTTTCATGTAGAGTATAGTATTGTGGTGTTATCAAAAGGGATGACGAGATGAGAATTGGAAGTAGCAGGTTGCTGGTCACTCAGGCGCACAGAAAGTTATTTATTTGCCTCATGTGGCTTCAGTCATCTATGAAATGGGTGATTAATCAAAGCTAGTCACCTGCCCTCCTTGATGAGTTAGTGGAGAGAGATGGGTGGCCATCTCCTCATTCCCATGTATGGCTGCTCAGGCTGAGCATACCAGCTTGTGTCTCTGCCAGGTAGGAAATATCCACAGTCTCTTCAATGTCAGAAATGATGTGAATGATGGGCAGGTGTGGTCCTGCCAGTGGGCTCTGACTGGTGTGAATGGCCAAGATAGATGCGCTTTCATGTGCTTCAGTGAGAGAGGAGCCTGTTTTCAGATGCAATGGTCTGTGCTCTAGCAGCAGGGAGCTTGCTATTTGCCACTGCAGGGGAGATGGGGCTGGGAGTGTGGGTGAGGGCCCTGCAGCTGGGGGGGGGGGTTTGTGCCAAAAGGAGAGGTCTCAAAGCTGTCTCCTAAATCATAAACTGAGATTGCAAGGCTGGCCATTAAAAAGGATAAAAAAGATTTGTTTCCATTTGCAAATGCAGCATTAGTCCAACAACAATCACTGAGAGATGGTAAATACTGATCCTGAATACTGAGCCTTTATACCCAGTCACTGTGCTTTGAACAATAAATAAATTGCTCTACATTCATTCATGCTAAGGGTTACTTGGCCAAAAGAAATATATCAAAGATGACACTTCTTTACCCAGGAGGATGTACACTGGACAGTTATTTTGTGTATTAAAAATAGCTAGTGTATAATTTTCAAAATGTAGAGAATTTTAAGGATTGGCTTTCTCTTCATTGGCAGATACAGAGGCTTTTCACGTTATATGAATTACATGAGGTTCTACAGGAGACATTATTAATGCTGTGTTTTAAAACATTTTACTGTGTTCTAACAATGTAAAATATACTTGGTGTTGATGAAATCCTGCACATTTTGATAATACAGGAAAATAAGCAGGCAATTAATAAATTTTAGTTTACATATATGTCTGTATTACATTTGTGATAGACATGTCGCTTAGAATACTTTTACGCTGGACTTTTGTGTTTAAATAACTTCAGCTCTGTCCTCATTTTAAAGCATTTTAAAATACTTCACTACCACTGAGCTCATTCAGGAGAGATCAATAATCTCAGTGCTTCATAATTATTTTTCCAGTCTAAGCACAATTGAGATAATAATTCTCAAGTCTGAATAACTCTTTAGAGCATATTTTCATACTCTATGGAGTTATGAAATAATTCAGAGATATCAACTTTCATGAAGTACTTGCCGACATTTTAATCCCAAGTTGTCATTATGAGCAGGACATGCCTCTTAGAGATAGCGCAACTGGGACACTGCCCAGGAGATTTATAACTTGGCCCGCACTCCTCCTGCTGGGATTTTCATCTGATGTTCATGAAAAGGACAGTGACAGATATAATTCTGTAGTAACCACCAAAGAAGCTGTATTCAGTGACATCCACACCCCTGGTCCTCAGGTGACATGGGTTTACAATGAGGAAAAAGCCAGGGAAGTGATGCTGGACGGGATGTTTTATATCATGAGAGAAGTGCATTTTGTATAAATTTTGCACTTTGAAAGATGATTAATAGCATTAATGAAAAAACAAACAAACTAAAACTTATTATATCTTATTATATGCTGATCATGGAACCTGCTGGCAAAGGGTTTTTGTTCTAATCAGTGCCTTTTGTTTCGTTCCACCCTGGCTGCCAGGTTCATGCCGTGGCGCAGGAGCTGGGATGTCTGCTCACAGCTGTCTCACTGCATGGCTGCCAGGAGGTGCTGATACTAAGCTGAAACCAGTTTGTACCGTGTGTTTGGAAACCAGATGCATAGATATAATTATGCTAATCAGTGGAGTTATGCCCCTCCCACTTTTCCCATCACTTCCAGCTGCAGCACTTCTATTGTAATTGAAGTAATATTATGCCACATTAATTTTAATTTTCCATAATACCCCCCATAGTTGGTGTCTGTCTTCATAACTCAGGGCCCCCTTTCACAGATGACTCATGTAATAGTCAACGTTATTAATTTATTACAATACTGCCTTCAATTCCAGTTTTTGCAGTGTTCCTACATTGCTCACAGACTTAAGATCTGGAGCTACTCATATTACTTATTAGTCGAACAAAATAATTGGAAGCGTTAGTGTAACTATTGTTTTGTAGGGCCCCAGGCCATGGCATTGCTTGCTGGAGAGTCAGTGGAGCCTCTTGTCCCATCTAGGTGACTCGGAGCTTCCCAGCCACCCTTCATCTGGTCCAGGAAGCACCTTTCTTCATGAACAGTCCCACAGGCTGTGATGGAGTGACTCTGAGCTACGCCTCCATGCTACATGAGTCAGGACACCAGAATGTGCCCCTTAGGTGCTAATTAAAGTCCACTTCACACACAGGAATATACTTCCAATTAACATAGTAGCCCTGGATTGCAATGTGGGATGTGGAGAAGAGCAGAAGCTATTGCAGAAAAAAGTAATTAGAGTGTTTTAGAGTAATTAAAGGCCCTCGTGATTAGTCTATGTCGTATGAATTATCCCACAGTAACCCAGCTCCAGGTTCCAAACCAGATGCTCATGTGAAGGTTTTTCCAGGACTTCCAAGAGCTGGGCTTCTCAACACTCGGAAAATCTGAGAAATTTGGGCTTTTTCAGTTTCCTCACTCTTGAGCTTCCCACGTCACTGCATGGTAAGGAGCCAGAGCTATTAGCTGTTCAGAGACCTTGAGGAAGAATTTGTAAAGGACAAACAAATATGTCATTTAGAATGCTGCCCTGGGAGAAAAAAAAAAATATATATATATATATATTCACAAATCTCCCTCCATGGAAAATCTCAAAGTTTATTATTTTGTTTTGGAATGACTTCTCATTTTGGAATTTCACTTGAAATATGGATTCAAAAAGTCTGCCAATTCAAGTCTCAGTGGTGATTCAGCTCTTACTCATCCATAAAATTCATAACTTTATGTCCTGTTTCTTAGTTCATAGAAGTTTATCATCAGTTTATCATTACCATTCCTCATCTTTCCTCAAATGCTATTCAAAGCACTCTTCAGGAGAGAAATAAGGAGCCTGTCTATCTGAAAGACTGTGCCGATGCCCAGAATGTTTATTCTTCTACTAAGAACTAATGTATTTTGCTTTTTATTCTACTTTATTTAAGGAAATACTGTAACAAGCCCCTCCATCATTTCGAACCTAAAAACTGAATGCTGTACCAAAGAGCTACTTCAACAAGAAAACCTGTGCCATCAAGTGGTCCCCCTTGTGCCAAGGATATTTGCAAGCAATAATCACATCAAACTCCATTTTCTGCAGCTATGTACATTGGCTTCAGATGCACTTCAATTCCATCTCTCTTGTAGTGGTCTTGTAATGAATATTTATATAAAGCTGTCATCACACTGTGTACACAATTTGTGGTCCATGCCAGCAGAATAAGAGGTCTCAACACCAAAGAAAGTCTTGAATTTAGCCATAAAAGCAAGCACAAAAAGCAGTTTAAGACATAGAGAACTAGCAAAAGGGTGTTGGCACTTACAGTTCATATTCTTTTTGCTAAATCAGTGACTTTTACAAGTATTTAAACAAGCACATGGTGACAGGTGCACAACTTTTGAGTAGCTTCATGTTTGATACTGTCATCCTGTGACAATGGTAAACACAGAAAATGCTGTTGCTTCCAACATCAAACAAGATGCTTTTTGAGTAAGCTTCTATAGAAAACTCTGCTTTCCTTTCCTCACAGGGATTCCAGCAGCCTTCCTCTTTCAGGTCTTCCCAAATCAGATTCGAAGAAGGCCCTGTTCCACTTCTGGACACAAAGCATAAAAAAGCAGCACCAGAATCTTGCCAAAAAGTATCTAGTCTTGAAAAGGATCATCGCCATTCTGAAATACAGAAGGCAGGACAACCAGGTCCATAGTCTTGGTTAAACACATTGAACTGAGGGATCATGACTGATAGGCTGAATGAGAACAGCCCATGAGCCCAGAACAAGATAAAAGTACATTTCCCCTCCTCTGCAGCCCACATACCTGGATGGATCTTCGTGTGTAGCAAGAAAAACAGAATTATCTTGCACTACTCTAACAGGATCTTCTCTTTTGGTTGTTTTGATACTGCATTTGCTTTGCTTTACCTTGTCTGGTGATTTCTATCACTGAAGAAACTTATACTTGGAATGCACAAATATATCATCAGAACTTATTGGGAAGGGAAGAGACTGATAGTGTTAAGTGATAAAAAGAAAGATTCAGAAGAAGTTAACATCTGAGAATGAAGAACCTATTACAAAACCACAATGCATAGTATCTATTCCTGAAAACCCGCCTATTTGATCAGTCTGCTGAAAAACATGTGAAAATGTAAGTGGGAGTGACTGTTAGCATCTCCATGACACACAACAGTGATAAGATACCTAAGAGTCTACTTCGAGGTAAGGCACTGTGTTTGGAAATGAATTCCTGGTTTCATTTTGAGAAGGGATGCTGGGCCTACAGCCCATTTCATTATATTGTTATAAACTGTTCTTTTCATTCTTTACAGACAGGGTCCTCTACCACCAACAGTTTCATGAATGGAAGGCTGTAGGAACTGCATTTGTTTTCAAGACTGGCTGCTAAGGGCCAGCAATAATGAGGGCTGATAGGAATAGCTGGATAAAATGGCCAAGAGGTAGAAACATAATAGATTTTATATAAAGATAGGATGGCACTTAAGAGCTCCAGCTCTTGGCAATGAGGGAAAGTGCAAAGTGATTATAGCTCTGTTATGGCAGAGGTCTTCTCTTTTCAGTACCCACAGGTGGCTATCCAGTGCTTTCACATACCTGCAGCACTGCGCAAATTACCATCCTTTGCTAGGAAATCCCTTTCATTTGCACTGAATTAGGTCATTGTCCAGTTGCTTTTCCCACAAGCACAGGAAAATTCATAGATGCTTATAAAAAGAGAAAGGATGCTTCCTATTTCCAAAAGGAGCAGAGGCGGGCAAGTAAAACATCTGAGAAATGACATTAAGCACAAAACAATCCTGCTCTTCTACTTTTAACACATTTTCTTATTTGTACTGATATGTGCTGCATAAAAGATAATCCCACTCAATGTAAGTATACCCGCAGAACCGATCAAAGACAACAAAATATATACAGCTGCATATTAAAAATGACAGGCACAGCTTAGCCCCACAGAGATGGCTTCATACATTAATAAGGGAAGAAGAGTGGCTGCTTCCATCTCTCTGCTACTGGTTTGCTGAAGCTGTGGGTGTTAAGGTGGTGTCAGAGGCAGGAGTGCAGGGCTTCTAAATAGCACTTAGCTCCTAATCTTGTCAAATTGCTTTACAAACATGAAGCCGATCTCATGGCAGCGTGGAGAGGTAGGTGTTATCTCCTCTGCCCAAAGTCAAATAACTTGTGTGGCCACACATGGAATCACCATGGAAGGGCCAGAGAGAGAATAAAGAAATGTCTGATTTTTTGCCATATCATACAATCATCTAGAATCACAGAATGGTTTGGGTTGGAAGGGACCTTAAAGATCATAAAGTTCCAAGCCCCTGCCGTGGGCAGGGACACCTTCCACTAGACCAGGCTGCTCAAAGCCCCATTCAACCTGGCCTTGAACACTCCTGCTGTGGTTTTCTGCCCTGTCTTACCTCCTGAGCAACGCTGAGCAAGCCATGATCTATTAACTATTTATTAGATATACTAATTGCTCTCTATTGAAACCATCCCTAACTACTGGCCCCATTTGTTTCCTCAAAAACTGAATAGCAAAATTTGCCCTGAACACAGTGAATGCCAGACAGTGACTTAGACGCAGCCACTTGAGTCCAATACTGAGGAACGTCTAGCATTTAAGGACTGTTTTATTGCCAGCCAGTGCTTGTTGCCTACTATGGCTTCCAGAAGACTTTCCTTCTCAGACTGTAAAACATCATTCATATGACTCTCTGAAACTGGAACTGGCACATGCTACTCTAGCAAATCAGAAAAAATGTATTTTCCAGCTGGTTTTGCCAAGCAGCGAAGCAAGTCCACCAGCAGCAAAAACGGGTGCTTGTGTAACCAGCCTCTGTTAACTGGGCCTGGGTGTACATATTATTATTTTTAAATATTTAATTAATGTTTATAGGAACCTCCCACAGGTTCTTAATGCTCCATGTTGCACTTGAATTGCCCTTCATAGATGAGAGTCTAAAAGAACAAGCCCCATACTCATTTTGGAGCGGGGAGACTATAAAATGTAAAAACACATGCAGAGCCATTTCTTACACTTTTAATGCGGCTCCTGTTTTACAAGTGCCTCTCTCGAGCTGTTAAACACCAGCTGTTTTCTTACAGGCACCACAGGAGAAGGGGGACTTGAAAACGCATTACTGGAAGATGAGATGACCTCAGGGGGCTTCTTCCATGCAGAAGAGGATGCCAGGGAGCAACTTAAGGGAGGGAAAGGAGAGAATGAGGTATACTCACAGGATACCATAGATCAAAGGGCTGCAAGAAATATAACCTATTGACATTAAATCTTAATCTTCCTGATGAGTGTTTGCCTAGTAAGACACAATTTGTTGATTTTCAGTTCAGTTCAGAGTTAGTTAGGTTTTTTTAATGCAAGCTGTAGGACTTGCTTGAATTAATGCATTCCCCAGCTCAGTAACTGCAGCTGAAGCAGAAAATATCTCTTGGAAAAGTCTTTCATTTTGATTTTGAAGTTACTTGTGAAGAAGGAATCTTCAGCAAATTGTCCAGGGGGTATTTTCCTTTCCAGCTAAGACAGTTTAAAAGATTTATCAGGATGACTCTGAGAAGCTTGTGTCATCCTTTAGACTTGCTTTTCACACTGCAGCCTCCTTCTTATTTAGTACTCGAGTGGCATTTTCATAAACATTGCATTTGTCTCTGTGTATTCTCAGCCTCTGCTGCACAAACTACATGACTGTCATAAATGACAGGACTGCAGCTAAAGACAGCAGCAATAACATGGGGCTCTGCAGGCAGAGTCCTATTTTAAAATCTTTGCTTTGTTGAGAGGGGAGGGGGTTTCCTGTGAATATAATGAAGTGGGGGTTGGCTGCATGCTGCAAATAATTTCTTATGCAAATTTTACCCAAGGTTGTGCTTACAGTTCTATTATAGCTCTGAGTGGATAAAATAAAGTCAGCCATACAGGAGCAGTCCATTCGAAATAAAAAAGAAGTGATATGTCATCTTCATGACAAAAAGAATAAAATAACCCTCTCCAGAGAAACAGCACATAAAAATAATGACCCAACTGCAATGTGTGCAGCACAGCTCTAACCCATCTAAGCCAGAATCCATAGGAAGCTGTGGGAACCTCCCTGTAACCATCGGTGTGCACTGCACGAGGCCCATGGGTTTCTGAGCAGCAGCTACCAAGAACCTCAGCTCTATTCCTGCTCCCCAACTGCAGGAGAGCTAAATTTCTGCAGGTTGTTATAGCAAAGCAGTGAGATGTTTATGTCTCCTAAGTCCTGCAACAAGCTTTCCAAGACCTTATTACACCACTCAAGAAACAGTGGGGAACAATACTCTAAAATAAAGCTTAATTTCATCATTCAATCTTTCTGATAAATGCAATGAGGATTTAGTCGTTCATTATTTACTGCAAAACTGGATTAAAATGTGCCCACCACTGAAATCACAACAAGGCTTTTACGCTTATTTTAGGAATAAACAGTCCAGTCATTTCTTTCAGGTCTGAAAATATATGTGCTGCGGTCAAAAAAATGATTATAAAAGCTAATTAGCTCAGTACAGTTAATTGATGTGCTCTGTGGCATCCTTAGAATTTAAATTCTGTAAGTTTAAGTCATACATTAAATAAAATTAAGAAGCATATTTTAATTCTTAATCCCATTAAGCATGCGCTGTATTTTAAGCATGAGGGAGCCTGAAATTCACAGTAGGCATTTAATGAATAATCAGATCTGGAAGATATAATTTATCATAGCCACAGAAAGAGCCTGGTAAAAACCAAGCCTGTCAAGTTAATTAAATAAGTCTGAATATACTGGATGGTGAGAAGATTTGCTGGCATTTATGGGGTTTAGGGGCTTTGTTGGTTTGTTTGGGGTTTTTTTCTCTTTAAAATTTATTTTGTAATACAGAAAAAAGAAGAGGCAAAGTCTACAGCATATAGAATTATGGAACTTGACAAAAACTGTATTTAAATATTTAGTACCTACTGGAGGCACTTCATGCTTCTTATACAAAAAATACCTTCTTAGAAAACTCAGTCAATATTTAACAGTGTATTTTCATAAATGGCTTAGCCTTACAACCCTTTAACCTGATGAGTCATTCCAGATCATGCTAGAGCTTACTCATGAGGAAGAATGTAATTCTTGGGTCCTTAGCTTCTGACCTCACGATGCATGATGCAAACTACTACCACGAGTGAGAAAACTAAGTGCAGTATCAGGACACTGGAATCTCCTGATGAGAGAGCTGGAGCTCTTGTGCTCCTTCATGGATAGCTCCCGCTGCCCACTGACTACCATCCCTATCCATGTAAAAAGCTGCTCAAGTGGATCAAGAGCTTGCAAGACACAAGCCATAGTGTGTTGCCTCCTAAAGGGTCTAGTCTGGCAGCGTGCTGAGTCCCCTTCAAACCAGCTATGTACCTCCTAACTTTCATTGATGTTTTCTTTAGAGGGTTGGCAGTGCCAGCAACTGCCTTCCAAAAACTGAAATCCTTGCCTTAACAAAGATCACAAGATGGTTATGTGTCTGCTTCCCTCCCTCCAGAGAGACAGGCAGATACACATGGATGCACCATGCATACTATATATACATATACTTATGGGTATATGGGTGTATGTATACGTAGGTATATACATGTTAAAAGTGGGTTTCTTTTGCTTTCTTTTGCTTTCTTTTCTTTCAGGCTTCAGGATCCCTGCTGTTTCAAATACTTCCATAATGGCTGCCAACAGGACAAGAGGGAATAATCTCATAAAATCCCATGACTCAGGAAGCTGGGGTTCAAGATAAAACCTTGTTACTCATGAAGAACCTGTGAACATTGGCAGGGACTGAACCAACCCCACAGCACAGGTTAGCAATGATTAACAGGTTTCCCATTTTAAACTTTTTTAATTTGAGGTATATTTTTGTTACTACAAAAAAGCAGCTAAATAAGACCCTTGGTCTTGGTATTTCTGTGACATTAAGAAACTGTCATCATTTCAGTATTACTGATATTTCAGAGTAATAATTGGCTACTACTATTTCACCAAAAATAATATTTTGGTGTGACTGCAGGTAGAGGTTTTACCCCTGGCTGGTAGTTTCTTGCTATACAGCAAAAGGTGTGCTTTGAGGGTTTGTCCCAAGTCAATCTCCCAACACCAAATTGCCATGTTTCTAGTAGAACCATGTGGTCATAAAACCTTCCTGCAGCTGTTGCCTTTGCAGTGGACCTTGTCCAGATCCTCCCTCCCAGCATGGAGAATGTACCAGAAGATACATTGCAACCTGCGATGCTCTATTCTACGGATAAGTTTTCTGCTGGGATCAGAACTGACAGTGAACTCTAATTCCTTTCCATGCTCTTTCCTTGTAATATCTTCATGACTGCAGACTCTTCCTAGTTTCAGAGGAGAGACTATGATGCTGGGTTGATGAGTGGTACTTTCTCACTCACAAATGCACTCCCAAGGCAGAGCGTTTACTCCTATTCTTCCACCATGTAACAACTAGGAGCTGCTTTAGTAAGTAAGGCAAGCGCTGAGCCTGGAATGGGAAGGTTAAACATCCTGCTGGAAAGTCAGCAGTTTTAGTCATGGTGTAAAATCTCCCATGACGGCATTCCTTTCTGAAACCTGATCCCGGAGAGAACAGCTTACAGAGCTGAAGAGACGCCAGGCAATGATCTACGGCCCTGGCCTTCCTGAAATGTATTCCTACCCAGCATCTGCAAGCTCTCAAGTCATCCGTGTAGTCCTCACGTATGTGTAATACATCCTTGAGCCATGACTTTTTCTCCTGTGGTTCAAAGCTGTGTTTTCACATGCCTCTGAGCACTTTAACTAGGCACAATGTTGGGATACAGATCCAAACAAAATAATTTTATATCAGCTTCCCTGTTTTTAGAGCATAGTTTATGCCCTGCTTGGCTGAATGAATGGAAACATTTGGGAATCATCCCCAACAAACTTCTTGTAAGCTGGAAGTCTGAATGCTACAGCTATATCCAGGCAATCACATGAATGTGAGCGTAATCAGGACCATACATCTGAAGTGTGTCTTCAGCAGTTTCCGGGAAGCTTGGATCTGTCACAAGAATTGCAAAAGTTTTAAAACTCTTTCTGTTCAAACCTGTTATTAAGTACAGCAAATTGTTTCTAACTAAATATGTCTATAAACCTTAACAATTTTGGGGCTTTTCTTCCAGATTTTGGAACTGGGGTGGGGGGAAAGAGTGAGAGAGAGGACTTCTCCTTGGAAACTTGGGCATTCAGTCTTTAACCACAATTAATCTGATTCCCAAATAAATTGTAGCCTAAATCATAAATCAACTAAAGCAACTGAAGTAATTTTCATAAGAGATTCCAGTGCTGAAATGCTAAGTCTGTGTAGAGTTTGGGATGGATGTACCATGTTCACGACTTTCAGCCAGCCCCTGAAATTAATGTGCACCTTTTCCATCTGAGCTGTTATGCCACAAATTCAATCTCACCCTTGAAATCACAAGTTGCACAGAAAGCAAAGCAGCACTCAAAACCAGAAGGCAGCTCTTCTGCATGGGATCTGGCTGGCTGCATATTGGAAAGGCGTGCTGTCTCCAGGTGACTTATTTCCTGGATAAAGTTGGACAAAAATGTGATTACTTTTGTAACTTGCTCAAAGGTTTTAAAAGGATCTCTTAGAGCGGTACTGCTTATAACAACATCCTGAAATGCCAGCTGAAGGCACTACTGCTGGCAAGGAATATCGGTAGTTCATGATTCCTTCTTTTACAATCTGGTTACCAAACCCAATACTGAACCTGCTGTGGTTTCCCACAGTTGTTGATCCCAGGTCTAGACACAAGGTACACCTTTAATTACTGATACAATTATTTCCACCAATGTATGGGGTATGTTGTAGAATCCCATAAACTACATAATAGACTGCAGGTAACATTTATGTCATTATTCATGTATCATAGTCACAAAACCACATGCTCTTTACTGAGGAAGTCTTTACTGTCATTTCTATACCCTTCCCTCCAGAAACTCCCCTGGAAATAACCTTCAAGATTTAAAGAGTTACAACTTTTATTTGCTGGCTTCTTCTTGAGTGACATGGAACCAGCAACTGCCTTGTCTGAGAACAAGCCCAGCCCTTAAAACCGGCATACTTCCTATCCACGTTAATTCTGATCCCTACCAGGCACTGGGGTGGTTTTTCAGAGATAGCATCATTCTGGATTGCAATGATAATTCAGGAAGTTTTCAGTACATGGTGGTATTTGACTTTTTTCCCTCCTAAAACAGGCAGTGAGAAGTTACTTTACATTCAAGGTTGCCCTACAGTTTGGTAAATATGGTATTCTGAAAAAAAGAGGAAAAGAATAGCTAAAGCTGATTAAAGCTGCAGCAGTGTTCTACTGAAGAGCACATTTTCAGACTGATTGGCATGTTGGCCCCCCAGGACACATAACATACTACTTGGTATTCACATTAGGATGTTCCCTTTCTTTTTCTGAGATTGCTGAAAACTCGACATGTCTACCAGCATTCTGAGTAGTCTTTGAAAGTTATTTACAGGTAGCAGGAAGGGATCTGGTGGCCTCTTATGTTTGTCTTGAGTCTTCCAATTAAAATATTCAGGCAGCGTGAAAACTTCATCTGTATCTGCTTAGTCAAAAGAAGCCCATGACCAAAACCTGTTCAGCAGTAAAGCCCAAGAAGCAGTGGGACAATGGAGACAAATATAAAAAATCATCAGAGGAATGGAACAGATTGAAGAACCGAAACATGAATATATCAATTCTTGAGCAACATAAAACATTTAGCTGCTTATTGGTTTCATGTAGTACTCACAGAAGTGTCTATCTAGTAGCTGGAAGAATGAGTAATGGCTGATCTCATGATCACCTTAGAAAATAAGTACTCTTATAGTTGGGTCTTTTTTAACTCACATCACCTCCTGGGTTCTTCTTTTGTTAGAGACTTTTACTGATAAGAAAATGTTTACTAGGTAAGTGGAAGGCAGTCAGATTACCAGGTATGATGGGATCAGAGCTGGAGGCTGCCAAAGGACCATCTGCCTCCTGTGCATAAGGGAAGCACTAGAGTCACACTGTGGGGATGGGACAGCATTGCAGTCCCACAGGAACAGCTGATGGATGAGCAGATCTCATATATTTTTTGGCAACGGGGCATCAGTAACTCACATTCAGAATGATGGGAAAAAAGAAAAACTCTGCCCTTCCTTCATGTCTTAGCCACATGTTCCGTATTTCTGTTCATGAGCACAGAAGGCCCTGCTTACTAAGCAACTTCCTCTTCAGGGAAAGAAACAAGGCAGACCCTCCTGCATAGAGCCTATTAGACCACACTCACTGTTTAGAGCCATCTGATACCCTGGGAGAAGAAGAAAGAATTCAAATATCTAAAACCATCAGAGTGAGGACTGTGCAGGAGGATAATTAAGTTATCGGGTGGTGGCACGTGCTATGATTGCTGGATTGTAGGGAAATAGCATTCGGCAGCTGTTATTTTACCAGCATTACTAACTCCAGTTCCCTCACAGACATAAATGAAAAAAAATACAACCCAGCTGTCTGCTGCCTACAAATCTAAGATCACAAACCATGGGCCTCAGAAAGGACTTTTGCCCTAAATGTCTGCATTTTATTACAGTTGTAGATATACACCGTAAATAAAATGAACAAAAATATACATTTGCTTGGTAACTAAAACAAATTTTCTACCCATTAATGTGCTCCTCAAAGTATGAATAAATGTGGACTGATGTCAAATGAGTCACAGATATAATAAAATAATGATGTTTATCTTTGCATGTCAGCTGTTGTGCTATATGAAAGTCACTTCACATTACAGAGCTTGTAAAGTTAAATGAGATTGTGCTACAACAGTAATAAATTATTCTAGGCCTTTCTTTTCTGTGAAGAAGGAAAAAAAAGAGAACAAAACCCCATGATTTAATCTTCATAATGTTAATCTTCATAAGAACATCTATTTTACTTGAGACAAAGTCTTGAACAACTGTTTTATTGCAAAGGTATTGGTAACCCACCTGGATCGGTGCCTTAGATCACCCTACTAATCTTTGACCACAGAACAACCCTAAACTGAACTGGCAGAAGTATGAGTCAATATTCTTTCACTGTGATAACGAGGACAAGACATTTTGGCAAACTGCCTCAGTTGCTATCTGTTTACCAAGAGAAATTTATTCGCAGCAAGGCTTGTCACCTAAAAGTAGGACTCTGCAGGTCTAGCTCCCAGTTCAAGGGCTACACTCAGGCTTAGAGGAGTCTTGTGAGTCTCTCATCACTGCCTTGACTTGAATTAAGCTTTCCACTGCACAAAAACTGTGCACAGCTTTAACTCAACCATTACTTTTCGGGCAGCTCAGTTGCCTCTTGGTTGCAGCCCCCAGTCCCTGATCACTCTTACATAGATGACAGAATGATTAAAATGACTGGGCCAGACAGTCTCCTCCAAGAGATGGTGCTCTATTTTATTAATAACATGCTATGCAGCTTCATGCTGTAATTGATGCCTCTGAGCCAGCAGCAGTGAAGGAAGGCAATGCTCCTCTTCACTCTGGGCACGTTACTACCTTTCCCTCCTAGCCTTGCATACTTTGCACCTGCAACAGTAGACTCAACACAGAAAAAACATTTCTTCTACGAAGACATTTGGTGGCCTTGAGTAGGAGGAGGGCTTTCCAGTCAGTGAGTTAATACTCTTCGAGGGTAAAGGGAAAGCAGAACATGTCTTGACAGTGCTTCTGGATGGCAGGGCCAAAGCCTTTTGCTACTAATTTGAATATGTAGGCTGTGCATCTTGCAAAGTAGAGTCTTATAAAACTTTTCTTGATGTGCAGGATGGAAAAAAAAGCAGAAACTTGGCTTCTTGGAAATCCCGAATAAACAGCAAACCAAAAAGCATCAATAGGGCAACATCCACAGAGGCGATTATTTGCATTGAGGAAGCTTTTGCTGGGGTTTTCCCTCTACTTCTGGTCAGAAGATGGTTTAAGTGAGGCAGAATTTCATGTACTGAATTCAGAATGAGTAATACAGAGAGGCTGCATGCCAAGGGAAAGGCCATCAGAAACTCTTGTATGACCATTTACTTTGAAGAGAGTTTGCACAAAGGTAACTCATAGTTTGTTAGCTCAAGAAGATAACATCACTGATAACACCATGGACAGGCTACCTACAGAGCTCTAAACACTGAGACAGAAATTTAGGGTGTTTTTTCAAAGGTATCAGCTGTGAATTCCCAGCCTCAGGGTGAGTCATTTAGACCAGATGCAGAATTTCAAGGAATCATTTTTAGTCAAGTGACTAAAGAGTTGGAGGAGGCCCAAACGCAATGCATTCATAGGCATCCCATGGGTCAGATGAAAGAAGCTTAAGGGGGTCCCTGGACAGAAGATATTTGCAGATGATGTAGACACAAAAGCCAAAGGAGGTGGAGCTCTCCAAACTATGAGGCGGGGAAGCCTCATACAGGAAAGCAGGAGCTGCAGAGGTGTCGGCACACAATGACTGGAGCAACATGGACGAGCTGTCCAGGCAAGGCACCTGCTGTTCTCTGCAGAAATCAACAGCTGAAAAGGGATGTGATTTGGAGAAAATATGATGCACAAACAGTACTTAGGAGCTGAAGGGGAAGAAAATGTACTGCCAGAGTGATGCCAGGAGCTGCTAATGACCGACTGATGCAGACACCAAAAGAAATTAATCCCCCATCAAATTTGGAGTTTGTATGAGAAGTCAGTGGATTACAATGTGTAACCAGTACTTCTGTTGCTATTGTACTGACAGTTGTCTTCATCTAGGGAAGCGAGTAAATGTGCTCTGGAGCAGAACTGAGCCCCTCTGCAGAAAGCTGGCAGGAAGAGACATGGCTTCAGGGAGTTCTCCAGGCTTCAGGTGCTTTTAGAATGAGTATGGAGTGACAAAGATTAATTGCTCCCCGTGATAGCTCTAAACTAGGTCATTGTGCAATAGTACGCCTAAGTGAACCTGCTGGAGTATTTGAAACTACAGCTGTGCCGTCAGGTTTTCTTCTTGTCAGGACGCTGCCTCATGTGGCATCAAAACTTGATCTCTAAGTAAGAACAAAAAATGTGATTGATGTTACCAGGCCCAAAGGACAACAGACAAATGTTTCACAGCATGCCATGGCAAAGGAGTGTGGAACACCCAACTTTGTCTAGAAGTTAGGGAAACATTCACAAAAGGCAAAGAATAGAAGCTAATGCTCTAATACAACCCATTTTCCTTAAATTTGCAAGTATTTGAACAACGCAAATGGGTGTCATGTGAGGTGAAATGCCACAATGTACCCTTGCATCTTTTTCTTTTGTCATAGTGTGTAATTGTGCAGGATCACATCTGGAGGTGGGAAATGGCCTGGCCATGTTTACAACATCTTGAACTTCCCATAGGCAACTATTAAAGAAAAAACCACAAACAGATAAAACTCAACAACTTCCTGAGTCATAGCTTTGCAGTAATTCTGAGAAATTCAACTAAAAATGGTGGGACACTCCTGAAGTCAAGAGCAGAATGGGAGTCTGGGTCATTCAGTTACATTGAGGCTGACAAACTAAGACAAACTACTGCAAGTCCTGCAGGCTACCTTTTGTATTCATGCACGCATCAGAGATATTTCAGAGAATGACAAATTATCTAACTCAGGGTATGAAAACTGAAGACACCCAAGAAAACCCACAGGAGGAAAACCCACCCCAGACTAAAGGATCTCTGAATGACTTAAGAAGGTTTAACTCACTGGGGATGTCTTTAGCTTCTGCACTTGAAGCCTTCAAGAGCGAAATAGCACGCATTGCATGGGCCTGATCATCACAACAAACATTTCTGTCTCACCAGTAAGCTTGAATAAAGAATGTGGGGTATCCCCCACAGTTGATCAGACAGTCTCACGCTGGAGGACCCTGCAAACACTGGTGGTCTTCCTGCAACCACAGAGATCATGGCAGTGATCAAACTGCTGCTGTTTAAAAATTCTTGCTAACAAAACAAGGACAAGTTGCAGAGAACGCCTGGTGGTGATGCTGTGTGGTTGTCTTGGTTGGAAGTTGTTTGTATTATATTACACTTTTGTGTAATATGTGTTTGATAGGTGAGTAGAGGCTAATGGAAGTTGTGCCAGAGCTTTTACCGAGTGCTCCTCTAAGTCTTAAGACTTCTAAGTGTGAATGATAAAACAGCCTATTAGAAGACAGCTTTCCATAGATAAAGTCTTCAATGCTAAAAGTGCTCCTAAGATATTTACTTTATTCCACATCTGATCCCAGCTGACTGAGAAGAGCAACAACTGGAATTTCACAGTACCCCACCCACAGTCTCTTTGGGAAGATCAGTCCTGTAAACTGTAGGATCCGTATGTGTAGAGATTATACTTTATGGTCATATAACTATGATATTCTTGAACAAAAATGTTCAGACTACAAATTGACATTGTTGTACAAATAAAAACCAGCCATCTGAAATAAGGCCTTATCCATCACCACTTCTTCAGTGGGGTGAAGCAGCACATCAGGTCTCCAATCCTGTAACTGCCTGGCTGAACCGGGGTTGGGAGCACTGTGGAGCTACCACTGCCTAGGAGGAAGGGAGTGCCTGGCATTAGTCACCAGAAACCAGGTCTGAATCAGTTCATGGAGTCCTGATTCAGCAAGTTAAACACTGGTGTGAAAGAGAAGACAGGCCCTCGGCACTCTGCACTGAAGTGGAAAACTGCTGGGAAACCTAAAGGAATGCCAGCTATATGGCTCTGAATATCCAGTAGGACCTGGGACTGGGACGAGCCACCCGGGTCTCCATGGGATTGGGCACAGGCATGAGGCATAGGTGTGCTGGGGGAAGATATCCTATGTCTGGGAAGGGCAGTAACCGCAAGAGGGATATGAGGTGGCCTTGGGAGCCCAAAGCCATGTTCAGTTTGCTTTTCCCAATCTATTTTTGCTCACCCTGAGCAGAGGATATGCAGGCTTATGCTCAGGCCTCCCGTGCCTGAGAACGACTGCCCACAGTTACGCAAAGCAAATGTGTGTTTGGGGAATGCCACATCAGCAGTCCTCCTAGGGTGCATGGAGGATCAGTGCCAGCCCTGTATGATGTTTACATAAGAGGATTTGATCTGTGCTTCCTACTGTGATTCACTGGGCTCTGCCCTGCTGGAGTAGCTAGAAGTTAATTCCTGTGCTTCCTTACTTGCTCCTGGTGCTTTGCTTTCTACAGCAACTGCGGCGGTAACAGTACCACTGCAGCAGGCATTATGGTTCATTTTTAACACAGATATTTTTAATTGGCATTTTTGGTTTTCCGCATATTTCTTCTAAACATATTTTCTTGAGCTTACAACCTTTATTTTTCAACTGCAAATCCTGCTTTCTTTATTTAGCTGAAACCCAGAACACTAACATTTAGAAATACAGACTTGCCAGCACTGTTTAAACACCCTCCTTTAAATATGTAGGCTTGCAAAAATGAAACTGGTGCCCTTGTATTTTGAAGAGCTAAAAATGAAACTGGTTTCAAAGATATGAAACATGAAAAAAAAAAATATATGAAAAATGAAATGAAATTAAACTCTAAACTACCCCATTTTCACCTGTGCTCCAGAAACTTGCAGAGCTTTCTGTATAGGCAGCCACCAGGCTACCAACTTATTTATCAATGACCAGATGTTGTACCAAGTTTGAGAATTTCACAGAATGTCACTGCAGTGCTGGGGTTTGGGGTTTGGTCTTTTTTTGCTATTGTTTTGTTGTTTGTTTTTAATTAGGGACAGTAGTTTCAAAAATATGCTTTCCCATCTCTTTTATAAATGCATAGGTTATCTATGTGAAGCTTTGGTGTTCCCTCTTCCCATCTTTCAATCAGTGTACATATTTTGTTTCTCAGTTTTCT
The DNA here is from genome assembly GCA_034783455.1 of Micropsitta finschii. Taxonomy (NCBI): domain Eukaryota; kingdom Metazoa; phylum Chordata; class Aves; order Psittaciformes; family Psittacidae; genus Micropsitta; species Micropsitta finschii. The sequence continues at coordinate 23,667 of JAVHNF010038960.1, forward strand.
GACTTGAAACAGATCACAAGACTTAAGAACCACACAAGAATCTAACAAAGCTTCACTTTCCAATATTTTTAAGTGTTTTCCTTCCTCACACTTTAGGAGGGATATGCAGGTAAACCAGAAGGGATAGTAAATAACTGTGTTTTGAGCAGGATCGAGAGTTTGATATCTGTGTGTTCTGGATGTGACCAGCCCTCACTGGGCTCAGACTCTTGATTATGATACCAAATGATCTTTGCTCTCTATCTAGCATGACTGCTGCTATGCAACATTTTCATGCAGCTTTATTGTTAAAATGCAGGTTATAGCAACAAGTATGCACTTTGGCAGCTAATTTATCTTGGTTTGTTCTTCCTGCACATTCGTTTGTTTCATTTTTAAGTGTGGTGTGGCTTTCTGGATACTTCTAACATCAGCAGATGTTGCTTAAGGGAGAAGCTGGACTCCCAAGACCCATCTGTTGTCGTTTGCCCAAATGGCTCTCTGGGGATGTTTCTGTTACTAGTGTTGCCATGAAAGCAGGCTGATGGCTGCCTGCACAGTCCCCAGCCAGGAAGTCCCTTTGGCTGCTTTTCATCTAGTCCCTTTCTTCTGACATATCCAGCTTTGGTGGCCTACAAGGAGTCAGGCCTCCTCCTGTAAGACCTATTGAGACCACTTGAGACACGCAAACCACACTGTCTCAAAGTACAATGAGAAGCAGAGGAATGTTGGCAAGAGAAAATTCTGTATAAGCTGTGATTAAGACATTAACAGAACTGTTGTTTATTACTCAATTTTCTCTAACAGCAAGCAAGATCAGAGGTTTTGTCTTTTATCCCCCAATGAAACCCTTATCTGGATCAAGTCGAGTCATATTCCGTTTACCGATTTTCTGCTGGACTCCCTCCTACATGGTTTTTTTAAGAACTTGCAACTGTACTTCATTCAGTTCAGCCCTGTTTGACCATTTCCTCCCCCTTCATCACCTAAATCACTTCTGCACAATTCTGGATTCTGTTGCTTGCTGCTTATTTTGGACCTACACGAAACCCATTTTTCTTTGAAAAGATTAATTTCATTTTGAAGTAATTTTAAATATGTCAGTTTAGAGCTGCTCTGGTTTTAATTATTTTTTTCTTTGTTTTCAACATATTTTTACATTTTACTTGAACAATCCAAAGGAATTATGTACTATGAAATATGAAATTTTATACTAAAAGTGGTGGTGTCACAAAACCAGTTTGCTTCCACTGCGCAATGACTGGCAATTTGCTCTGTATCTGTGTATGACTGCTGCAGAAGCCATTGTGAGAACTAACTACTGCAACTAACCAAAAGTGTCCATGCAGAGTGGTGCATGCAGCTGCTTGTGGTCAGAGCTAGCTGGACATAAGCCAGACTGGTCTGGATATCAGGTACCTGCATTAATCAAAAGTTCAGAGCTGTGTCATTATGTCCTGCAGGGAGCACTTGGATGAGCACAGTGTCATATTGTTGGAGTTTCAGTTTTCATATCAGAGCTGGCCTGCACCCTGGGACCTCAAAGCGTAAGAGCAGGCAAGCAACTCTCACACCCATTCATGTAGACATAACCCCTGAGGTATGTATACAGTCTTTTAATATTCCAGAGAAGACACTGGTTCCCAAATGCTCTGTCTTCTCTGTGTTCTCAATTCTCCCCCCTGTTCTTTCTGTTAGATGAAATTCCACCTTCGTCTTAGTGCATGCCCAGATGTCTTAGTTCAGACAGGCAAGGCTGGCAGGTCTTGTGCTGCCGATGGGAGAGCAGTACCTGGAAGTGCAACTGGTTCTTCTTATAAACAAACTTCTCCAATACACTACTTTTTCAGGAACCTCAGCTCAGGCTTCCTTGGCCCTTTAACCTAGCCACAGCTCCTCATCCAAGGTAGCACTTTATCTTTTCTACCTTTTTTTACTCTGATGTATTACAAAAGACTAGAATGTCTCATACTCAGCCATATCTCAGCTTATGGAGACTGGGATTTGATAGACACTAAGCACAATTTTGCAGGACAGTGTGAGGCTAGCCTAGTTAGGATGAGCCAGCACTGGGGACTACAGCCAAATCCTGAAGCACCAGCTATATCCCATTTGTGGGACTGCTCAGCCCCACGCTGTTACTGAAGCCTCTTGCAGAGTTGTGTTACTCCTGTCCCTCTCAGCGGGTGCCACTTCTCCTTTTTTTTGCCTTGACAGATTTGTCATCTTTTCAGAAGGGTGAAAGGGAGCGTACAAGCCTCATGTGCTCCATACCTAAGCTCTGCAGACCCCACTCTTGCCCCCAGAGCCTATAGCACAAAAAGGACAGCACAGCACATTTTAAAAGAAGGTGGGGAGGTCACAAATAAATATGGAAGCTGAAGGAATAGAGCCATGAAAGATGATACTTGTATATTCTATAGACCTTGGAGCTAACCCTCATTTGTAAATATCTCCATTTTGCTTCTTGAGAGAACTTACTTTCCAGTGTGAGAGATGAGATAATACACACTTGGAGACATGTTAAAGTGATGTCAATCAGTCCACAGCAATAAAAGTACCAGGAAAGGTCTTTCCAAGCCTACAAAGCTGCACCATGACAGTCTACCCTAGCTTTTGGTCTCACCATTTTATTTATTTATTTATTCCCATTTTGACATGCAGAAGTGAAAGAGGTGCTTACCCACAGCAGCAAAGGGGAAGTTGGACAACAGTGAAAAGTCATCATTTATACAATCCAACCCAGAAAGAGAAATGAAAGAGATAGCAGAAGACCAAAAAAGGGCAAACTGCAGAGTCTGTACCCAAAATGCCAGTACTAATAACATAGGCTACCTGAAAGGCCAGGAAAATCCAGACATCCGCCTACTCATTTTTCATACTGTGTAGCATATGACTTGGTTCATATGGAGAAAATATCTGGAGCTGTCTGAAGCGCAAAGAGAAGCCGCTAATCATCAAACTATTCAAGTTCCTCCAGAAGAGAGATTTTAAAAGATGGAGAGGAAGACACACCATAAGCACATAAAGCAGGAAGAAGCAGATGGAGCTGATTTCAAATTTTAAGGCATTTAATCAAGTTCTTCCATCAGAATTTCAATTTGCCTCATCCTGCATGTTAATCTTCATGCGCATAGGTCTCTGACTTGGGTCTCCTTTGAGGATCAAGGGAGTAGGCAGCAACTGGAATCTACAGCAACTGCTGTGTGACCTCTTTTCACGCTTCTTCTACTGCTTTGTTCAGCTTGTGAATTGAAATCAACAGCACCTCACAAAAATGCCTCCCTATGCCATAGGGATATGCATTGGCAGGTAGTCTGGGGCTGAATTAACTCTGGCCAGTGATTTCAGATGGAAGTGTCTGTGGCTGGGCTTCTGAATCTGCATGGAGACAACTGGATAAATGATCAAGCATGCTGATCATTTTCAAGTTGCCATGAAAACATCACTCACTCTTCACCAGTCGGAGTATTAACTAATACCTTTTCACCCAGGTATGGATACCCCTTGTCACTGGTCATCATAGCAGTGTTGTTGGATGTGCTCACCAGCAAAGATACACGTAGCTGAGTATATCACCATTTTGGTAGAATCCCATTTAATTGAACAAACAGATTTACAATGAAGTTTTAACACTCAGAAAAGCTTTAGGAACTTAAGAATGTATCTGTGCATCTTTGGGCTGAACAGGATATTTGGTTGGTCAGCACTCTGCTCAGGCTCATTCATTTTCTATTTCTTCCTCTTTTCTGTCTTTCTAATGTATCAGCAAATTGCTTCTGCAGTCAAGGGTGGTTTTACCCTAGATGCCTCTTCTTCCAGAAGAAAAATCAACACACAGAATTTACAACACAGTTAGCAGCTATCTAGCATGGTTCAGAGGGTATAACACTCCAATACCATTTCAGCAGTCTTGATTTTCTACCAGACTTACCATTGAAAGGAGTCCTGAGTTACAAAGTTCCAGCATTGCTGAATCAGTGTGGAATATGAGGGGAATAAATATCACACGTCTTGTTATTACACCAAATACCTATTAACTATACCAGAAATTGTGCCAAGCTGTAAAAACACTGAGGAGGCAATACTACTGTGCTGGCAGCAAAAGGGGGCCGCATTGCTGCACCCCTGGGGAATGAATCTGGAATGTCTGGAGCAAGACATCTAACACAGACATGGTTAAATGGGAGCCAGGTCCCTTTACTGACAGCACTCTTATGCATGGACCTAACCTTGTGTTGAAGTCTTCCTCTTTGTTGGACTCCATGGTGGGACTGAGCTCTTTGTGCTGTATCTCCCAAGTTTGCTATGTCCCAGTGTGTGGCACCATATGGGATAAGGCATGAGAACACTAATAATGCAGTAGGTCAAGTAACAGTGGTTTGTCACTCAGAATGGAGAGCTCTTGTCACTAAATTACTGCCACACAACACCCATTCCTAGCCAGCCTCCTTTGCGTGCCTTCACCTGTTATATATCCAACCTATATGCTAGACACAGATAATTAGGTGATCCCAGATCAGACCTGTCTGGTGCCAGGATCGCAGGAGAGAGGCATTACAGTATGGCAGTTGCACGAACTGATACAGAAGTGGGGAAATGTGAAGAGGCTGGTCAAATGGATGAGGCTTACTGCATGCAACTTTCCAGGTATGTATCCACAGCAACAGTTCAAATCATAGTTCATGAGTGACACTACAGCTAGTACTACTGCTAGCAAAATACTGCATCGGTTCTTTTGTTAGTATAAACCAATAACCCCAAATCACACAGAATTTCATGAATTATCATGGCAAAGCTGAAAGCAGGCTCTTGTTAGGCAAGCGTGTGTCGTAAATAATGAGCCCAATCAGAAGTCATCCCTTTCTCTGAGAAGGTAACACCTCGATCATTACATTTAGTTCATCAAACATAAAATTCTTAAGAATATATTTTCTCAAGGGGTTAACAAAAATCAGACACACCTTGGACTTTAATTCAGGTGTATGATCATATGCATAATTGGGCAAACAGAAACTAGAAGTAAACAAATGATAAAAAAGAAAATTTACCACTGTTTATGTAGAAAATAAAGTCGTTAAGTAAAAATTAATGAGGGTTCATTGAAAATAAATCTTGTAGACAATCCTGAATATTAAAACCTCAGTGTATCATACCTACTGTTTTCTCCCTCCACAAGTTTCACACTGCCACAAATAAAATGTTGAAACAAAGCCCTCCAATGACTTGAAGCTGTTATGGACATTGAAAAAGGGCAGGAGCCCTGAGCCACTTGTCCTCGCTGCAGGTTTGCCTTCAGCACACAGGTCTAGCCAAGTATCAGAGCTGCAAAGTATCAGTAACTAAAAGACACACCACAGATCCAAAGGCTGGAAAATCCAGTTTTAGGGTGCTCAAAAGTGTAGCCAAGTGATGCAAAAAACTGAAGTGATGCAAACTCGTTTTGGCAGCTCCAGCTTATTGAAACATTTCTGAAAGGACAACTTTTCCCCAGCAGACTCAACGCTGGTACATGCATCGTTTCTGTACAATCCATCATAACGTCAAGGCAAATGAGGCAATTTAAGGAACAGCAGCAAGAGTTATCTGGAAGAATGGTTTTATAGAGAAAGGTTAAAAGAGTTTAATACATCTAGTTTCATTAAAGCAGAGGTAGATACAGGCATGTCTCCAGCCAGCAAATGCTTAAGTAACGCAAACCTTAAGGATGGGGAAGAAATACTTGGGCTTATACATATGGGAACAAGTAGGAGTAAATGAAAAGAGGGTGGTGAAAGACTGAGTATCAGGAAATCTTGTTGGCAGTGAAGAGCAGAGCTTGTGCAAATTTTTCAGAGGAAGTGGTTGGGAATTCCTTTAGTTATTTAAAAAAGAATTTGAAAAATACCAATAAACAAGCCACCAGGAGTAAGTCTGTACTACCCAGAAAGCTGATTGGCTAATCCAACAGCTTCCTCTCTCCACATCTCTTTCTTTGCTTGGTTTATTTTCCACCAATTGACCACGTACAACATTTGGTAAAAGCAAAGAGAAAGTAACCCGAGGCACATTCATGACAGAAATGCCAATGCCAGTTTAAAAGCCTATTTCCCACCATGAGTTCCTCCCAGCTGAACCTGAGAAAGGGACCCTATGAACATTTCTCATTTATTAAAGTGCAACATCACCCGGATTTGTTTCATGTACCACAGAAGACGTAACCCCATGCATGACATACAATGTGGTTCAAACATTTGATTATTGCTTTCGCAGTCTGTCAGGCAGATCACCTCTAATGAGTACCAGCAGTTAAGGGGTTATAGCTTCTAATTAATTATTCTGCCGCCCTCCCAGAAGTTTCTGCTTCCATAGCAAAAGGTGGCAGGACAGAAACCACACACCTGTGTTCTAGACATCCTGGTTCCTTGCTCAGAAAAAAAGTATAAACCATCAATGACTTCTGTGACATTACAGTTGGATACTGACACTTGGGTGTGCTTAGGAGGGATACTTTACGCTACTGTAGCTCAGGAAATGTTGCAATCTTTAATACACACCTTTTCACTTAAGGTAGGCAAAACTGAAGGCAAACCCACCATACCTCTTCTGGAGTTAAATTTACTTTGTTTTAGCAGTCATGCTAACAAAGCTCAAAACTGCTGCAGAATTCAGAGCGTGGCTCCCCATTTCAAAGCCTTTCTGATGTGTTCTGCAGTAGAACAGGAGATTTCTTCATCTGATGAGACAGCTGTTGAACTTTAGTGAGTACGTACTCATGTGGTTTCTTTTTATCAACACATTTCCATAAGAACTATTTCTATGTCTTGTTATAGTTTATTACAAGAAGGTTGGGTTTTTTTTTTAATATAGGAATTGTTTGTTTGTTTGTTTGTTTTTTTCAAACTGCTCAGTAGGCTCAAGCAATACCACAATATCCAAATGTTAATATTTATACACACTGCATGCATAGACCAAGCAATTTGAATAGCCTCAAACATGTATGAAATTAACAGAATGCTTTTTGCTTTATCATTTACAGACATTGAACCATATTGTATTGTTTTTTTCCTGCACAGAAAACAGTAGGAGTTCTGGACAAAGATGAAAGGGAGAATACATATTGTGAGATATTTGTTTTATACACATCTAATAATATCTTTTGTAAAACACATTTTGTATATAGAACAATTAAAAACTGCCCATATTTTAATGCTGTAAGGTTTAAGAATCATGCATCCCATAATGGTAGGACTCACAGTTGTTCTCTCATTTATATCATGGCCTTTTTTTTTTAATAGCACAGTTGGCATTTCCATTTTTACTCCAAGGCAGATTTTGCCATCCTTACATCTTAGTTTCATTAGAGTTCCCATTCATTTTAGTGGGTAGGATGGTCTACAGCATGAATTACAGCAAGAAAGTCTGGCTGCTCAGTTGTGCAACTCTGCATTTGAAATACAAGAAATAGAAAATAGCTGACTCCTTTTCCAGAAAAATAGTGTGTATACAGCAGTAGTTTAGTGAAGAAGGCAAAAATCAGACTCTTACAGGGCCCACCATAATAAATAAGCGGCACTAGCAGCCATTTGTCTTAGTTCTTTACTTAGATTGGATTGTGCTCTTTGATGTACATCTGTCCTCCACAGAAGTCAAAATGTGAGCTTCTGCTCACAGCAGTGATCGGGCTTTGTGTTTACTGTGGTTTGGGTGGTTCCAAAAGCTGTGAACAGAGTCTCATGTGCCTAAATCACTGATTCATATATACCCTTTTTCAATGCAGTGGTCAAAAGATTATGCAAGTTTGAAAGATTAATAAGAAGCTTTTAACTTGATTCCTCATACATCTTCTGGAAATGATCACTGTTGCTGGGGAAGGCTTTGACCCAATGTTTCTCATTTTCTATTTTTCCATTTAATATAAACCTAGCTGGTGCTGTGACCATAGTTCCACAACACAACAGTATCCAGAATTTCAAGGTGTCCTTAGGGCATTCTGAAAATAAAGAACAGTGTATGTTATGACTGTGTAAGAGCCATAATAAATGTTACTATTTTTAGGTAGGCTGTGCATTAGTCAGTCCCTTAGAGACTTAGGATCTATTACACTATCCCAATCTATTACACTGTTGTGACAGCTGAAATTCCACCACGTGTTCAAGCACTTCAAACCCAATATAACGTGTTGATCATGTACGGAAATGAATGACTAAGGAACAGAGCATTCGTGCAAAAATTTTTTACTCTTAGAAGCTAATCCAGTTCAATAGTACTACTACCTGTACTATAGACTTCTCTGTCGCTTTATCCGAGATGATTTTACCAGTTATCAATCCTGATCTTGGACAGGTGATACCCAGACCACGCTATAGCTGTGCTTCACATCTCTTTATTAGCAGCAAAGCCACACTGCATGCCTGGCATCACGGCTCCTTTCAGCACAGGCAAAATGTGGCCATTTGCCAGCACATCCACTTGACAGGCATCAACCTTCTACTTGTAACAACATGCCTTCCTTCCTATTGCAAATTCATGTTACGCATTTTACAAAGGCCCTATGGCCACTCATGTTGCAGAAACAGATAGTGTCAGGTACAAATCTCTCCTGAATAGCAGCTGCCATGTGGTATCACCCCTTGCTCTAGCAAAGGGCCTTACGCTACACCTCAGGCACACAATACCTCCCTGTCCTCTGACTTCTATTGCCGGTGAGGGTGCAGTGCAGACAGGCCCGGCCCGGTGGATTCCCACACTGGGACAGCTATTGACATACAGGCCCCCCAACATCCCGGGCCTACAGAGGTGTGGTCAGGAGGCTAAAGCATGGAATAGGACATAAACACGAGATAGAAACGTCCCCACCGAGAAGCCGTTGCCCCCCTTCTCGCCAACGAGGCCGTAGGGCGTCGCACACAGCCAGGGGAAAGCTAGCCTCCCTCTTCCCTGCACTCAGCCACCATCCCGCGCCATCTTGGATGTGGGCAGCACTAGCCCCGCTACTCTCTGTAAGGAAACAATACAGCGACACCCCAACTCTTCAAAAGACAGGGTGAAGAGATTACTGAGGAGGCGGAGTGACCCGCCCACGAACAGTCAGCACCTACAGGAGACCTAAAGTTACATTAGAGAATAAAACCGAATAAAAAAACCCCAAAACCAAAACAAGCCACTGCCCAACCTCTCTACCACTGGCGGTGAAAAACGGCGGCTTGCCCGTACTTAAAATGGCACTTGCTTCCGCCGTCGCCGGGAAGCCCCGCCCCAGGCAGCAAGGTACGCGCCTCCGTGTGCGCGCGCGTGCCCCCCTGTGGCCTGCTTGGGGGGGGGGGGGGGGGGGGGGGGGGGGGGGGGGGGGGGGGGGGGGGGGGGGGGGGGGGGGG
>JAVHNF010038968.1:20576-30905 GCA_034783455.1 Micropsitta finschii
ACTCCCAGTTCAATTAAAGCAACTAAATCGTATATTTAAAGAAACACAAGTGTAGGTGCAGTCGCACTGACATTTAGAAGGAAGCATTATTTGCAAGTGAACAATATTAAATTGTGCAAATCGTAACTGTGCAAGAAACTGAAAAAAAATGATTAAAACTTCAGTGTCAAAAGTCAAAATTTCCACTTGCAAAAATGAACTGTAGAAAAGGAGGATGGTCAAGATGGGAAACTAGTACTGGTCCAGTGAGCTTTTTACCTGCCAATGAAGAGCTGCTCTTTGCAAAATAGAAGTATTTTTTAAGATGAATACCATAAAGAATTCTTTCTGAAAGAATTATTGCTGTTTATGATCTCCAATCGTTGCTGGTGCTTGTGGTGAAAAAAAGCTAACCAGAAATATATATACTACAGTCTCACTGTAAATGATTTGCACCACAATCCCGCATTTATGGGAGCAAAGATACTCGTGCCTTTCTTTTATTAATGGAGGTCACTCCTTATGCAATACATTACAAAATGATGTATTACACGAGTGAAGATTAGTGTGTGCAGAACCTATCAAATGGGGAGACTTGGAGAAAGCCTGCAGCATTTTCACTTGCCTCTACACAATTACAAAGACATATTAATATTTCAGTATTTAAAGGCTTTTCACATGCTTCCTCCTGCGCACACACATTTGCATCTTTCTCTTCCCAACATGTAAATTGTTTTTGTGCCATAGGTGGCATGCACTTTTCCCTAATGAATAAAATACAGGTTGAGTCATGAGCAAATAAACATACAATCCGTGCTGTGCTAGAGCCAGCCTGAACTCCAGCTATAGCTGACTGGCAGAACCAGCTTGGGGAATTCCTGGAAATGTAGGTGGGTACAAAAGGGGAAGGTCTAGGGGTACAAAGGCAGGAGAGGTGTTTTGATAGACAGTGACAGACACAGCTTGAGCATGCAGATAGGCAATCAGTTCCCCTAAACACCTGTTAAGTCTTTTGCAGCAATGTAATACATCTATACAAGCACTGTTTTGCTGTATGCAAAGAATGAGCATTAGTATTTCCGTATCTTAACATCTTATGTCCTTTTTCCTGACTGCATCCATCATAACTGAGAGCTATCTCAGGTGCCCAGAAAGACAGAGTATATACATTGCAGCCTTCAAGAAGCAGTGCAGTAGCCCAGGAGAGCCAGTACCTTTCCACGGGGCCACAATGGTTCATTCCCCATCCCACTGATTATTTTCTTCCTAGCAGTAAATAACACTCACAGTGCTGTCTGCGTGCCTTTGACTGGGCAGATAGAATGCATAACTATCTTCAAACCTGATTTCCTGAGCAGACTCAGCCTGCAGGGGGAGAAATGCTGCAGAAGCATCAGGCAAGTCATGTTCCTTTCTCTGTGTGGTGGGAGTCCCCAGGGTCACAAATTCACACAGACAATGATAAGAAATAGAAATACTTACTGCCAAAATAGTTGGGCTGCGCTGCAGTTTGTTGTAGGGACTATATTTAGGTTTCATAGGCTTTCCCGCAACTCTGTCCTTATGCCTTCGGCTGGAAATATGCTGAAATAAATATCCCCACATTTAATTACCTGTTTAAACATTTCTCAGTTTTGAGTTTGAAATTGATTTATCAGCAGGATATGTCTAAGCCCCCTGTTTGTAAGACTAAGTAGGTTCTTTAGAGAGAGCAATGATGAGTTTTGCTAAATTAAACATAACAATTTGGAGCACATCAAATAGAGAATCAGAAGCTAATCAAATACAGAGAGTTCTGTGATCCGAGACAGGCTCTGCAAATTATTGATATTTTGGTTGGTATTTCATTTTTCCACATGAGGAGCTTTGAACCAGGCAGAGCTGTAATCACTAGGTCATAGGAATATTTGGAAGTAGGAGTTAAATTTCAGTCTCACTGATGAAGTTCAGTCGCATAAATAATTTAGTATTAGCTGAAGGAAGAACTGGGATCCAGGGATATGTCTACACCATGCAATTTAATACTGTCTTAGAGATAACTGAAATAAAAGGGAATGAGAGAATACATCCACAGAGCACAGTACCATCCTGTTAAGAGCTTCCTGTTTAGGTATCTGTATTGGCACAGCTCTGAACCCAGGGCTAATTGGCTTGGACAAAGCAGAGCTGCATGTTCATACAGCTACACTGTTAATGATAACATTGCTCTACACAGTTCAGACACATCTGCAGTATTACCCTCCTGCTGATTCTTCTAAACCAATAGATTCAAGTCACATTCTCTTTCCCACATAGTATTAAAAAGCATCCCAGCAGACTGAAATAGCACCAAAATGGAATTTAGGGAACCTCAAACTAGAATTTCTTCCATTTAGGAGACCAGAGTTCAAATCTCTCTCTTGAGGAAGCTTTTAGAACTATATTTGCTATGTTATTAATTGATACTGACACCTTGTTCACCTCTGCTTTTTGACTATTGAGCCCACATTTTACAATTAGCTGAACTAGACCTGTAGCGAACTACTAAGAAATAGCTGTGGGGTGACAGAAAAGAAATACTAAGTTCACTTTTCTCCAAAGTATCTTCACACAGACCTACACCCCAGCTACAGTACTGCAATGAAATTAAAACCAGCAAAGGATCCCCAGACACATGCAAGCTACCTGTTTAAGTTGAATTTCTGAATTGACATGGACATCACAGATTTCACAATGAAACGTCTTGTTCTGCAGTCCTGAGCCTTTACTGCCATTCTGCACCTTCAGACGGGATCCAGGTCGAGGGTAAGACTTGATGGGACCAGCACCATTCCGAGCCTCGACCATAGTCTTGTGCTTGGACCCTAATAGGCAAGGAGGTGCTTGTGAGCTAATGATCAGCAAGATACAATTATGTCCATTAGCACTGGGACTTTCTGCAACACATTTATCTTCAAGAGAGACTGATTCAAATCACCACAGAATGGTGATTTGATGGGGCTAATGATGAATCTAGTTTAGATCAGTGTAGTTTCCACTTCCTTGATCTAAAGGGAAGCCAGACAATAAAAGAAGGGTTTGTACAAAAAAGGGAACAAAAGGCATGCTTGACCACCACTGCCTCTCTGGACGCACTGGGTGGCTCTATGGCCAAGATGTTTGTTCTTCTCCTAAAACCCATATAGCTGGTGAATCACAAAAATACGGCATAAGCCAAGAGTGGGAGAGGAACCACAGCAATCACTCAAAACCTGCCCAGAAACACTAATATTTCAGTAAGTATCCTCTGATTTGGAAAAAATGGCTGCTTTGGCCATTTCAATGGCTTACAGCTGTAAAACCAGTTTCACGGGTTTGTTAACAAGCATTACACCACCAGCACACCACAGAACAGCCAGAGCACACTGGGAATGCTGTTTGTGGCCTTTTAAAGGGAGCATATCTAATCTCCAATAATCAAAAGCTTCTAGGACATCTAGGAAATCTAAGGAGCCCACCCTAAAATCATAACCAAAATATCTATAAATTGTGCCAGAAAAAACCCAGAGATAGGTGAAATATGAGAGAGAACTCATATTAGAAGCCTTAGTGTTACGAAAACCTCTATGATCATACCATGATCTTCACTATGGAGGCATGATGCTGACTAGGTAACATGACCTTGATGTTACCTTAACAGGATTTTGTCAAGCTTATAGAGTACCTGAAGGATGGTTAAAAAAAATAATTAAAGAGCTTTAATAAAATATCAAACACCATATATGAAATTGTCATTAACAGAAATGTTTTTGTAACTTGCCATTATACGTTTCAACTGAAAGATTTTTCAACTAAAAGATTCTTTAGTGAAATGTGGCTACTATAGTGCCAGAAAAACAGCTTGTTGCACTCACTTTTAAAGATGTTAACACACCACTGACTTGCACTGTTTGCATACTCACCTGTATTGTGAGCTTCTAGTTGTGACAGGGAGTTCACTGCCACTTTGCATAATGAACAGTAAAGTAGTTTTTTGGCTTTTTCCTCTTCAGACTCAGAAACTGTGTCAGCAGCTCCATTCGTGCTCTTGGAAGATGAGGCAAGTGTTACAGGTGCCACTGCTGCCGCTCCAGGTTTGGGAAGAAAAGGACCCGTTTCTGTACCAGACTGCTGACTCGCACTGTTGGGTTTCGCTTTCCCTTTATCTTCTAAAAGAAGCAAAATACGTATGTCGTAATATGCTGCATACAAAATTCACACAGTAATAGTGCTGTGGTTTTAGTGACCCTAACACAACAGGGGGCTAATTCATCTAATTTTATACAGGACAGCAGCATCCTTGAAATCTTGTTAAAATCCTACCATGAAAATGTGTAATTTGACAAAAGGGGTGTTTTTCTTGTTTTAAAGGTTATCAGTGAATACCAATGACTTCAACAGATTCATGCCAGCTGTTGTTGTTGTCATGCTGCAGGTTTGGCCTGTTGAAAGTAGCCCAAGAAAGCCCAAAAGATAGCCAAGGTTAAGGAATGGAGAGCACACACGTGAGGCTTTCAATGTGGATTACAAGAATATTTCTGAAAAGCAGTATAGTTACTTTTGGAATGGCTCCAGTTTCTCAAAGTCATTGGGAGGACACTGAAAGGCTCAAGCACCACCTTGGCACAGATATTCCTCATTTCAGTTACAGGAGTTAACTATGGTACTACACTGCACACATGAACACAGCTGCTAAAATTTTGTTTCTTTCCACAAGCAATTCCCCATGTATCTGGAGATCAGATGGCTCTGATGTGCATTGAGTGCATTCCCATATCACTTCACAAGCATGAGTCAATCATCTGTGTTCCTATGAGACAGGTAGGCAAGTATTACTTCATTTCACAGATGGTGATTGCAAGGCAAGAGATTAAATGTCCCAACTGTGCCTGAACTGGAAGTCTGTGCCAGAGCCAGTATTCAAATGCGCCTTGTGTACGTGTTGTCAGCTACATGAGCTCCTTGCATTTTAAGCTATTCAACTGCAGGCCTTGTGACCACAAGCCATACTACTAGCCAACAGTAAAACAAGCTCAGCTATTATGAACATGGGATGGGGGGGAACAGTACAGTGGTGCTGGTATCAGCAACCCTGACAAAATGAATATAAGAAATGATTGTGTAAGTGACCCCTTGCCACCCTGAACAATAGGAATCAAATCTTATTACTTAAGTAACTACTACCTAATAGCAACTTCTTAAAAACCACTTATATCCCATTTTAAACCTATGGCAGTTTTAAGCAGCATTGAACTTCTTTGACAAATCTAGGTTCTATTTTGAGCTTTTGGTTATTTTTAGATATGGGCCCTTGCACTTCATGTTTACAAAGACCAAATTTTGTCTCAACATAATTCTGTATCAGACCAATGCTGTGCTACCAAGAATTCTGTAAACAGGATTTTACCCCCTCCAACAAACATGTTAGAGTGAATACGAACCATGAGCAGGCATCCTAAAACTAAACCCCATAGTTGCTGGCTTATTTTCCAGAAGCGCATTGCAGTACATAATTTTAGATTGTTAAAAAACATGAGAAAGAAAATTCTAATAAAAGAATCATTGTTTTTTAAAAAAGCAATAAAAATAGTTTGACATTACATGATATGAACCATATTTAACATTGTAAATAATCAAGTACTAAGACTACTAAGACCAAATTAAATATAAAACCAGACTCTGAATGTATTCTGGTTGATAAAGTATGACAAAAGAAAGTGATGTTAAATCACTGTTCATAGACTATTCCATTTTAATGTCTCTGTATAATGTAATAGGTTACATCTGCAAAATCTAAACCATAATATTTGACTTGTGAGTCTTCGTAAAATACATAGTTTTAATAAATAGCATTTCCTAACATTCTAGATTAAAGAGTTTTCAATATGGAAAGTTCTCAGAGGTGCTAACAATAGAAAACACACTAAATTGCTGTTATTTGTGAATT
This sequence comes from Micropsitta finschii, assembly GCA_034783455.1. NCBI lineage: Eukaryota > Metazoa > Chordata > Aves > Psittaciformes > Psittacidae > Micropsitta > Micropsitta finschii. The sequence continues at coordinate 26,500 of JAVHNF010038968.1, forward strand.
TACATTACAGGAAAATAGACTTCTTGTTGTTCTATGCAGTATTATGCCAGACTGCAAAAGGCATAGTACCAGGATACATGTGAACCTGAATGCAATAAAAGAATGTCCCTCAGTGCTTTGCATTACAGCATTAAAGAATCATAGAATCATAGAATAGTTAGGGTTGGAAAGGACCTTAAGATCATCTATTTCCAACCCCCCTCAGGGGCAGGGACACCTCACACTAAACCAGGTCATCCAAGGCTCTGTCCAACCTGGACTTGAACACTGCCAGCGATGGAGCGCTCATAGCATTACAGGCCTTAAAAGAATAATATACCTGCAGAACTGCAAGCTGTATGTTAATATATGCAGACTGCACTTTTAATTTTTTTTTAAATGTTTCCCACATTTGTGGGTTGTTTTGTTTCTTATTTTGGTGGTTTGGGGGGGGTTGTTTGTTTTTTAATGTAAGCATAAACATTTGGTGCTTTTGAAGCACTTTCTGGAGATAGAAATAATTCCTTCCTGTGAGAGAGAACAAGAGGGGGGCAGCAAGAACACCAGATGATGTGCACAGGGGTGGACCCTTGGCCTGAGAGACCACCTCATGCAGCAAGAGCACAGTTTACAGTCCGGCCTGCGGTCCCTGACCTTGTGGTCCAAATGGTCCGCAAAAAGAGGGAGCAGATTTGTATTTCTTTGTTTTGCCATCAAGCGTCTGTGCAGTGAGATCCTGAGCAATGGACTAAGATCCATTTCACACAGGCCGCCATTATCCCAGAGTAATGATTTTCCATTGCTGAATTTAACAGACGATTGAAAAATGACAGATTTTGTTCCCCACTTCTCCTCACTTAACCAGCCACCAGCTGATGTAATATGTCAATTTTAAAATATTCCCTAAGTTTACAGTGTTTTCATAATACAAAGCAATTCTAGAGCACATAATGCACAACAAGCTAACAAGAAAACTTCTAGAAAAACAGAAGTTATCAGCATCCAGCTGGGCTCAATTCTGCCAGTATTGCATCTTCTGGAAAGAACCCCAGTTCACATAATAATTCCATCATTTGGAAAGCTTCCTGACACAAATAAGCTCTTCATTGATGAGGATGCATAAGGAGAGATGTACACTCCTCTATGAATTAATGTTTCCTTCCACCATTCTAAATATTTAATGCAGAACATCTTCAAAGATCATAATTGTAAGGTTATTACACAGTTTAACTCCCACAGAAAGTACACGGAGCTAAGTGCATATTTGTCACTGCAGTGGGGCCAGAATTGGGTTTTCCTGGCTTCTAAAATCAGAAGATTGCACTTCTCCAAATGCGTTTTTGATAACAGCTTATGTGTTTTCAATTCACAGAATTCAAAACACCATTACTTACAGTTTTATGTTTGAAACAGAAATGCCAAGTATTCAACTGTGCAAAGCATAGGAAATGCAAATCACATGTATATACAAAGCCCAAAGAAGATTACTCTTTTATTTGTACTTATAGCACAGAGCTAACAAATAATATCTCCACGTAGAAACCAGAACTGTAGTTGTTAATGCCTGTACACATATACATATACATATATATATATATATATATATATATACTTCCAAACTGTAATCACCATCTGAAATACATGTGAATGGCTAGATGCAGCTGTAGGATTATAGTCCTCTTGCTATTTCTGAAGGCAAGTGTTATTCAGAAAAGGCTCACATTTGCTTCAATTTCCACCTGGGCCGAGTCCACAAAGCCCAACAGAGCCAAGCAGAGGTCAAACAAGTGCATGAACAAATTCATGCTGCCCAGGATCAGGGATGCACCAGCTTCTGCTGCACAGCTTAGCAGAGCACAGTTGGAAGCGTGAGACCACAGTGGTACCCCCTCCTAGACAATTGTAATTGTGACTCAGCCTGAGTCAGGGTCAGGTTGAAATGCTCATATCGTAACTCACGTGCAAGATATCCATTGAAAATCTAGCCCTTACTGTTGCACTGTATCCAGCTATGTAACACAGAAAGGCTATATTTCATCTCTGCTAAATTCCTGTCTTTAAATTAAGTCTCTCTTTCCCTCAAGACTCTGGAGAAGTAAATCAATGGTTCTTACTGAAGCCTGAATTTATTTTGAAATAGAGCCCAAGGAAAAACATAAAGAAAGCTAATTAAGTATTGCTTTGGGCTCAGTAATATCAATGTTCTTGTCGCCTACTTACATTGTTTCAATTCTGCTTTGAAGCTGTTTTCACATATTTCTGGTTGTTTGCCTTATGTTTGTGTCAGCACCATGTTAAAATTCAAGACTTATTTCTCTAATTAGCACTGCCTCATTTCAGCTGTACATAACAAAGTCAGAACACAGTGCATGATAACATCTGACAGGTCCAAATCCATCAGGTTCTAGCTTCCAATGCAAGACCAGGTAAAGTGATTTAATGACCTTTGCAGGTCATGCGACTCTCACTACAGTTGCTACAGCATAAACTAAAGGTTCGATAACCTACCTTTTATACTGAAATCCTAGTTCAGCTGGATTCAGTTTGCCCTAGCTCAAAAAGGGGCAAAAATATTACCATAAAACTTACTCCCACTGACCTCAACCTGCATCTCCTCTTTCCAGTTATTTTTTTTCTGGTGAACAACTGAATGTGAATGTTCTGCCCTGGTTTATAGTCCAGTGATTAATTCAGTCCATTCAGAAAGCAAAAAGAATACTTTTTTTAACCCCCCTAACCATCCCATTAAGCAGTTCAATTTATAAGGTACCTTTAAGAGAATTCACTTTGTTTACTTTGTGATTTGTATGAAGTGTTTACAATTTTATAACTTATCATATTTGCATATTATGAAGTTATACTGCAAAATGATCTCCTACCATACCAAAACATACCTATAGGTATTGCTTTCTAGAACTATGAAAAAACTTCTTTTATTTTGAGTGAGACTGATGATTTCAGTGCATGTTAGGCAGAAGTTCTAATTGGACTTTATAGTTTAAAATATACATGCTATTTTCAATAGAAAAGTAACTTAAAGTTCAGATCCTTAATTCAAAATTGAGATTCTAACAAAAATAAAAACAAGCAGAATTCTAAAACTACTGTAGAAATCCAGAAATTCAAATTATAAAGGTTTTCTGTATCGATAATACTCATTGATACTTACACCTCGCAACAGGCCTATCTGCACAGTTTTTATCACTGAAGGTACACAAGACATAACTTTGCAATTAACTGTTTCACAACAGCTTGTTCAAATAGCAATTGAAATTAAAAGATTATCTAAGGTAAAAATACACTTACAGGAACCCCTTCCAACACATAAGCTAAAAGCTTTCAGATAACAGAGTTCTGCTGTGATCCTAATAACCCTCAAAAAACTGTCAGGTAAATTCTCTGCCTGTATGTACAAATAAACCTGCTCTTACTGTGATAGTAACTGAAGAAATAATATTTCACTTAAAATATATATTTTGAGTGTGTGAGCATGTGATAAAAAAGTATAGCTTCATACCTGCCTGTCTCCCTTCTCTACCAGAAGCTGGGACTACTAGCTACAACTTGTGCTGAAGCACACAGACAGATAAAGAACCTGGGACAGAGAACAGCCTTCCAGAGTGGCACTGGCTGCAATGAAGGCAGCCTCCCACCAGCAAGAAACCATGCCATGTTTATAACCACACACTGCCAGGCTTCAGATTCACACCTTGCCTTGTGCCAGGTCCTTCACTGCATCCCCCAGCTGCAGGCACTGAATTGCAGTCATACACAAAGTACTTACCATATAAGAGCAGCACAGACATTGCAGAGTGTCCACTGCTGCTCTAGACAACCCTATACTGAAGCTCTTTCGAGAGATTTGCTCATTTCCCATCCTAGAAACAGAAATTTGTTTTTATAATTCTTCAACCTGCTTGCGCAACAGAACATACTGCCAGGTTAAAAAAGAGCATAATAGAAAAACTATTTTCAGCAGTCTAGATACTTATTATTCTCCTTCATAAAGGTAAGAATATAGTAAATACTTGTGTTCTTTTTCATCTTGAAAGACTTGAAGCAAAGAGCCATGCAATTTCCAGCCTAAACCATCTGCATTAGGAGGAACACAGCAACAAAATAATTTACTGTGTAACTCAATCACTGCATGGTTATCAAGGATATACAACCAGTGAGCAGAACTGATGCATGGTTAGATTCAAAACCTTTGGTTCAATCAGCCTTATTTACAGTATTATGCTACAGTACCACGTCACTAGTAAAAGAATGACTCTTTAAAACACAAACAGCCTGATGACCCTGAACACTTTCAATTAATTTCCGACTATGCCACTCATACAGTAACTAAAACCTGAAAGTGATTTCTGAAAGGACGGGTTTATGTTTTAATTATAGGTTACTAGCAATATGATGCAAAGATTGTCATA
>JAVHNF010038969.1:0-22127 GCA_034783455.1 Micropsitta finschii
AGGGTGGTGAGGCACTGGAATGGGTTGCCCAGGGAAGTTGTGAATGCTCCATCCCTGGCAGTGTTCAAGGCCAGGTTTGACAGAGCCTTGGGTGCCATGGTTTAGTGTGAGGTGTCCCTGCCCATGGCGGGTGGGTTTGGAACTGGATGATCTTAAGGTCCTTTCCAGCCCTAAGTATTCTATGATTCTGTGAAATATATCTCTAAGAAACTTCTAAGATAGAGAGGAGTCCTGCAATGCTTGGTACTTTCTGAGGGCTGGGTCCTAAATTTACCACAAAGAGTGTCAGCCCACACCTATTGAAGCATATCTGCCTTTGGATTAGACTCACTAATGTGCACAGAAAATGCTGCACAGAATTTTCCTTTGGTTCTTGTGAGCTATGCACAATCAAACCTCAGAAAATCCAAAAATCAAGGGATTGCAAACTGTGGTGATGAAGGGAACAGGCTTTGATTTTGACTGCACTTACAAAAGGAAAAAGAGAGCTGGAACAGTGGCCGCCTTATTTTTTGTGGTGGTTGTTTTTGTTTTTTTTTTTTTTCATTAAAAGTAAAGTATCTCTGTAATTAAGAATGCATTTCCAGTTTGTGAATGATAATGTGCAGAATAGAGCTGCTGAGAAAGGATTTTAAAAGCTTCACTACTGTAAATCATTGCAATGTAAGGCTTACTTCTACATAGATAATATATCCCCAAATGCCTTTGAAATTCTGCAGTAAGTGAGGGGAATATAAAATGAAGGGTATGTGATACTGTAAGCAAATTGCTTCTTAACATCTCTATCAAGGCATCTCTACATCTTTATCATTTTAACTTGGAGAGTTAAAAATGCAAACAAAGCCTTTAACTCTAAGATCAATTGCAAGCACAGACAGACTGGGTTTAGGAAGAGCATTCTGTCTTGTCAAGCTCACCTTATAATCATGGACGAATAAACAGCGTAATTATTCTCAGCTTTTTGTTTGTTTTCTAATTGGATCATTTATTACTTTCAGGAAATTCAAATCAACGTCAGATTTATAGTGCAAGGATTCTGAAATACTGCTTTGGTTATAGAAATGTCAAAGCTGGCAGGTAAGCTGTCTTATTGCCCCAGGAGTCTTTTGCATTAGCAGAAATTATGGAAAAGGCCTTTAGAACTGAGTAAGTTTAACAATTTGTTTCTGTGTTATGCATGGTTAAAAACTCTGCTCTTTTACTGATATTTTAGCTCCATTTATCAACCTACAGTTTGTAACGTGTGTGTTTGAATCAAATATACAAAGGGTAGGATTGTAACTGTTCTGTTTTGCAGAATGTATTCTACTTCTAGGTTGGCCGCTACAGGTTTTTGAATGACTGTTAACATGATCTTTTCTGGTTAGTTACCAAATATGTAGGGATGTTAAGCAGGAACAATTCTGAAATGGCTTCTATGTAAGTTTTTTGAGTTCTCAGAGTGTATCTATCTTATTTACCATTGAATAAAGGCTGTGTTCTCTGCTGCTCAGCAATGTATGTTTCTGCTGCTCCTTTCACAAAAAAAGGCAAAGCAAGGCCTAAAACACAATTATCTCAAACATGTGTATTCAGAAATTCTATTTAACTTGTGTATCTTATGATTTTGAAGAAGTTTATTCACAGAGTCATAACTTTATTTCATGAGTCAAATTGATGCTATTGGTTAGCATGTAGCATCTCTTCCAGCCATACTCGTACTGCTGCAATGCATTTTGTGTGTGTTAAAGGGACGGATTTTCTATGTTCAGCAAAAAAACTTGAACAAGAAATTTGTCAACTGATCTAAATCTCACTGAAGTCACAGGAAAAAAGCAGAGTTGAAATCAACCATCACCCTAATTAAGCTATCATGACACAAAAAAAAAGGTTGACACAACTCATGATGTTCTTACGCATAAGAAAGTCCCATTGACACAGAGTGTGAGAGTGCATGGAAGTGGCTTTCTATCTGATAAACTTTATCTCTACCTGTTGTGGGGGATACACTGCACTATTCTCCTGGATGCCCTTTACAACCAGCAATGGGAAATGGGTGCCTTTAGGACTAGGCTCATCTGACTTCATTTGGAAGTTCATTTTGTAAAAACAAGCTTTGGAAGAACCCATTTATCTTCATAGTCCACACCAGAAGAATAATTTGGAAGCTGGTACCCATAGGGGGATGGCCAGAAGATACTCCTGTTAGATCTCAAATATCCCCTGAAACAAAGTAGAGTTACATAGCAGGGACACAGAAGAATTGCAGCAAGATTTTGGGAAGATAGAAATAAAAGATAAATCAGGAAGATCAGAACTTATTCTTTCTCTTCCTTTCCTCATGCATATATATGTAGTTCTTAAAGGGTGTGAAGTTCTACAAGATAACAAGCAGAGGGACTAAAAATGAAAGTAGAAGTTCATGTATATACTTCTCCTTAGAGCCTCTATTGCAACTATGTATTTTTAAATAGTGAATGAAAATGTAATCCAATCTTCGCATATAAAGATTATTCAAACTTGCAATTTTTGCCTTTCTCAAAACAAGACCAAGTATTGTTCAAAAAATCATTCAAAGGGGAATACATTTATGAAAAATTTTACAGTTTCATTGAACTTAAGAAAAAAAGATCTGTTTGATCCAAGTCACCTATCACTTATGAAAACTTTTAGAAATAAGTTATAATTCTGTCTTTTTTTGTGTGAAAATATTTTCTGTAGGGTAATGTGAAAATATTTCTCAGGCAAAATAACGTAACAGCCCAAGGTAAACAGGGCCATTTGTAGTTGCGATATTAAAGTTACTAGGCATTAGGAATGGGAATGTTATCAGGGTGTTTCACTCAAAACACCCCACTCCAAAGCATCAATGGCAATAATAATAAAAAGAAAACAAAAGCAAACAACTGTAGAAAAGGACATATGGAAAATAGGTTAAAAACAAGCAAACAAGATTAGCCATGGGGGGCATGCTATTCAGAGGAAATTAAAACAAAAATGGAGAGTTTCTCATATAGTAATGAAAAATAAGCTGATCAGAGAAGGCATAGAATAAACCACAGGACAGCATCCCAAAACCCAGTACTTTAATGTGCTAAGATAAAATGCTGTAATACTGTCTGTAAGTATATAAATGATTTTGAAACAAAGCATGAAAACAGAACTACCCGAGTATCTGGACATCATTGCAAAAGTATTATAAATTACTTCTGAATCCCTAAACCTCTGTTGCTGCAAACACAAATGCATGAAACAGTAAATGTATATAAAAAAATTGTTGTCTCTTTAAATAACAAGAGTTGGGTGTTTATGGTTTTCTTGTGTTTCTTTGACATATAGAGGCCAGAGTTTTCAGTCTTGGTCAGGAAACAACATCTAGGATATATCCTAGCACTGGCGTGATTCATAAAGGCTCTATGTCACATTTAGATCAATGATAAGAAATCCCCCTAAATGTAACAAGAATGAGGATTGCTTCTTTGCTTCAGCTTTTCTTCAACTACTTGTCTAAATGACAGTTAAGAACCCTGAGCACAGGTGGGACCTGCTGCAGTTTAGTTATTAAAGACAAAGATTCGTAGTCACCATGATTTTAATCCTCTTTTTTGGGGGATTCACACTAACCTTAGGCAAAACGTATTCTCTCTCCTTTATTCACCTGCAAAACAACAGGTTGTAATAATTCTGAGCAGCCTCCAGATTGCAGCCTCGTAATTTCTTTGTCTTTCTTTCTTTTCTTTTTTTTAAGTGCAATAAATATCTTAAAAATGCTTTCAGATGATAACTGAAAAGCACAACAGTACCGAGTATGAACACCATAATGACCTGCAGAGCTTTGCCTATCAACTGAACAAGCCCTCGATGACAAAGAAAGCTTGTATAGTGCAGTCTCTGACTTGGTGTAAGCTGGTGTCGTTCACTGATAGCTGCTCTTGGAAGTCAGTTTATCCCAAGTGAGGATGTGGTCCAAATCTTTTCCTTCTTGGAAATTTCAGCCTATGGTGAGTCTTTAATAGCCCCTGTGGCTGTTCTGCTTATTTAAGAGCTGCATACAACAGAGCACAAAAATCAGCATCACTGGGCTGAACCGCAATAGCTCCCCTTTCCAGCACAACCCAAATAGTGGGTATCTCATTAAGGTAGGATTGCATTTTGCTGGATCACGTTGGGGTGTAGACATGGACTTTTCTGAGCCTACAGGGTGATCAATTCATGCTCTGAAACGTTAAAATAACCAAGTATGGTTTAAAACCAGAAAAAGATTTGTGGCCTGCATTTGGCAACCATGTTCTTTCTCAATGCAAATCAAATGACACAAAGTGCAAAGGCCCTTCTGGTCCACCTCATTAGAGGAAGGAAAAACCCACTTTTTACCCACATTGGTCAGAAAACAATGAAATATTCAAATTGCTTTTAAAAAAATGGCAGTTTTTCACAGAATTTCTTTTCACCCTTTTCAAAGTATTCCTTTAAATAGATCTTTCCTTTTCTGCAGACTTTTTCCCTGTATAATACTTTTATTCACTATCTTTTTCCATACACATCTTTTGTCCTAAGCAGAGAGAAAGCACTTATTAAACAAAGCACACTTGGTCTTAATTCGCCTAAGGTCTTGCTCTCTTTCCTCATTAAAAGCTAAGTTAAACAATATTATTAAAGCATTTTCTTAATGTTTTTGAACTTACCTTAATTTTTCTTTTTCCTTCCACTAATGGGAAATGCTGTTACTCATTCACAGTCCACCTGCCTAATAGAAACCAGCTTCTGAAAATTAAAGTGCTAGCATGTAAATTCTTGTATGACATGCCCCTATCTGAAGATTAATTTGTGCAATTCATGACTGAGGAGATGCATTATTATCTGCAAACTTATCACCTCTCTTACCCAAGTTTCAGCTCAATCTGATCTTTGTGAAGAGTTAATGAGAACAAATACAGTTCTTAAGAACAATGGAAAAAAGGTGCAAAATGCAATACATTATGTTTAAATCCTTTTTTAGAGCTATGATCTGTAGGTGTTAGTATAGTTATGAATCATTTTATAACCAAACTTGAAAAAAAACAAAACAAAACAAATAAAAAAAATCATACAAGACACTTGTTCTTAGAAAACAGTGGGTCAAAATGTTTCCTACCTTAACGCTGAAGAGGGGAAAAATGGAGCTTCAATGGATTTGGAATTGTAATGTTATAATTAGGGAACAGAGAGTCAAGTAAACAGTCACTGACATTTGGACGGGGTTTATTTTCAATTTAAAGAAAATAGATCTCTTTTGGGATTGTTATGAAAGCCTTCTACAGAAAACAACTTATCTTCAAGAGCTTCTTGTAAGAAAACTAAATGTGATGCTCTATTAAGACTGATAACTTACAGGAACTTGGGATTTGCCTGAATGACTTGCGATGGCTGCTGCATTTCGGGAGTATGGATGTTCACACAGAGCTGGTCCTAAGCTACTGTTAAAACACAAGAGGAGATATGACCATCAGGCAGAAAGGTAGAACCAAGACCAGCAGTCCAGCACTGGTTGTCTATGGGCAACCTTACAGTCCAACCAACACACGAAGCACCATTTAGTATTTTGTTCTTTATGTCCCAGCTCTGCATTTTGCAGTGGAGGCCTCAGTTTGCAGATTGGGAGCGTTGCAGGAGCATGGTGGGAGATCAGAATTACAAATTCCACATCTTCTACCTAGCAGATTAGTTATTTCATCTCTTTCTGCCTCTATTTCTTCTCCCATCACTCATGTGCTTTGTCAATTTAAGCTGCAGTCTCTCTGAGCTGTTCTGTTTTTCAGAGTGAAGTGTTTATTCTTAGAGACCTTCTCAGCCTTATCACAATAAAACCAAATCACTGCATCCAGGAGACACCAGGGACTGAAATCTGGCCTCACATGCACTGATAAATGCCAACATAGTCATCTTTATTGCAGTGGTATATCAAACTAGGCTTGAGCTTCTCTTACTAAGCACTGTAGTAGGGTAATTCTTCTGTCAAAGTACTGCTCTGATTTGGGATACAACAAAACCTCCAGTTTCTATAGCTCCTTAACCCAATTGTCTTGACCACAGAAGTGAAGGATAGCTAAAATGAGCAAAAGCTTAAAGCAAAGAGCAGAAGGAATCTGCACACTGCTCAGTGGGGGTGTTGAGGACTGATAGAGGGCTCACTGGAAAAAAAAACAACCCAAAAACCAAAAACTAAAACTGGAGCCTTTACATAGGTTGGTTTCAGGAAGGTTTAGAGAAAGCCCTCAAACAACTCTGCTACTTAGTTCTGCTTTAGTTCTTGTCTTAATGTGAAGAATCCCTCTGTAGCTTACAAACAGCACTGCCAAGGGCAACAGCTCTTGTTTAATATTACAGGGGAGTGAAAGGGCTGAGTGAGGAAGAGAAGCCTAAAAGTTCTCAAAGGCTCTTGCAATGTCTTTTCCTTCCTGTGCTGTGCATTTGCTTAGATTAAAACCTCCAGCTTCTGAAAGACACCCACAGCTGACACCTATCCCGCTAGGCTGAAAACCATGCGAAAATCATGCTGCACTGTGGGTTTTTTAGAGTCACGCAGTGATCGGAGGGGAATAGATTTAAGACAAGGTTATTTACATGAAAAAAATTTGATTGCTTGTCTAACAGCAAAACGCTGTTATATGCCATTAAATGATAAGGACTGAATACAGCACAAGGATATCTGTTCATTTCATAACACTGAACGCATTTTTTATCCTTCTGACATTACAGTAATTTAACTTTGCAAAGTTATACTCAGACCCCACTAGTTTCAAACGCTTTTGTACATGCTTATAGAATTTATACTGTGTTATCCATTCTCAAAATAACTGCCAAGCCCTCCTGTTGTAAAGAAGACAGTACATTTGCTTGAAATGCTGTATATGAAACACTAGAGCAAGGAGACTGTTAAAGAATTTAGAAACAATAATGTGGACCATTATTGCCTTTCATGGTAGAATCATCATTTATCAAAATCTCATTCAGCAAATTGCGTTTCAAAAGAGATCCTGCACAGCACAGGATTGAGGCTTTAGCTTGATTGGGAAAGGGGGAGTTTGAAGCCTTTTCCTCCTTCTTCTTTTCTTCATATTTAATGTTTAGGGACATGAGTAATGTCCCTGGATATCGGAAAAATGAACACTACATTCAACCCTGGTTCAGCCTAGTTGAGTAAGAAAATGCGATGCTGAATCCTAAAAGGCAGCATGGTGTTCATAATCTACTTAGTAACCCTCAGGCTGCAATTCAGCTCACTTGGGTCTCAGCAGTCACTGAGTCACCTTGATCAGGATCCTGATTGCTGATGGCTCCCCCTGTAGTCAGTGGGGGAAGATAAGCTCTCAGAGACTGGCTCCGAAGGGGTGACATCAGTGATATGGAAGAACCCATGCCCAAGAGGCATGCTGCTATGAACCAACCCTTGCACACAAAATTTGTTGAGTGAAATGAATTTTGGTAGAAAATCCTTCCTTCTACCTCCCTTTTTTAATGGGGAAATATGTTTGTTTTCAAAGGGCAAAACAGAGAAATAGTTGTGCAGTGAGCAAAGACTGAGGAAACAAAGCAGATGCACTTCAGAGAGCTCTTTCATGGCAGGAAAGGGAAATGGGTTTAACATCATACAGCAGTACAGAAGGTTTGCTCACCTTGCACTTCAAAGGTTCAGTCATCTAATCTTCTGTTCCTTGTAGGACAGATTCTTGTAGGATGGATCATTGGGTTATGACATTTGCATGACTGTTTGATTATGCCTTCCTTACATGAGACTAAGCTGTCTAACACCAGCCATGGTCTGCAACCCACTTTCTGTACTACTCTGTGCCAAGTTTTCTTAAGATAGCACGACTGTAACCCACTGTACAAAGCACAGGAAGCTTCTAAGACAGTCTGAGCTAAAACCAAATACAAATAAAACAAGTACATTAATATCAAACCTTCTGCTTTGACTGGAAAATTCTATTGCAAGAGTGCTGTAGGTCAATGAAGTTTTGAATACAGCCTTCAAGTGCCACCTTCATTAATAACAGCAGTTATTCCCTGAAACTCAGAGGGTTTGGTGATCTTGGACAGCAGACCATGAGTCAAATCCTGGGACAATTTTTTTTCTAGTCTTTTTTTTTTTTTTTTTTTTGATGTACACTGACCCCAAAATTTATTTGAATTGCTACATTCTGGCATAAATTAGAACTGGGTTCATTTATGTGTGGAATTCTGGGAATATTAGCTTCTGGACTGTTTTCAGCCTCCTTCACAAAATATCATGAAATGTATGAAAAAGTGGTATCATACCATTGAGGTCAACTAGCCCTGAAGATTTCTCTTCATACCTCTCAAACATGCAGGCGTTGCTCAATTGTGGATGAAATCCACATGGAAAACTTAGCGATTTAACAGGAATGGCCATTGTTTATCCTGGTTTGGTGAAGAAGTCTGATACGAGAAAATAAACACTTCACAGCTATGGGTGATCCCAGCAAAAGATTGTCAACTGGTCACATCCTCCAATGAACTCATCTGCAAAATGGATCTGTTTTAGATGTCGATGTGAGGTTGAAACTTAGCACAGCAATAGGCTCATGAAGTACTAAAGTTTGGGTGCAGGTATCCCTGCAAACCTCTGTGCTTCTGTCACCTCAGGATTAGGACACTCCATGTACCTTTGGATTTATCTTAGCAAAACTGATATAATATTCAGAACTTGTGATACTTTGGGTTTTCAGCAAACATGGGGTGAACTCTGGAAGGCAATGTGTGGATGGCACTTCCTAGCTGAAGAGAAAAATAATGGGAATCAATATTGTTGATGAGAAGTCATATATTCCAGTGTAGGCCTTAAAGGTTTGATTTTCCTGGACATATGCTGAACACAAACTATAATTAATAACAGATCATTGATACTTCATGGAGAGATTTCTGTGTTCTGCCAGGGTTGGGACATACACGCATGCTGGTTTAACAATATAGAATCATGGAATCATAGAAAAGTTAGGGTTGAAAAACTTCATTTTTAAAGTTCTTCCATTTTGAAAAGCTCTAAGATACTTTTCCCATTGCTTATTAAGATGAGTGGTTAAAGAAAGTGATTAAAGAATCTGGTAGATTATTTTGAACCTTACTGGATGTGTCAACTGTACTGACTAATCTAAGAACCAAGAAGAGCCTTAAAGTATCAGGTGGGGGGGAAAAAAGGGCAATCATCTTTTCTTTGCATGTACAGATGCTGACAAATAGAGAAGATTTTGTCAACTGCAGCTTTATATGGTTTACTGAAATCTAGAACGCCATCAAGTTTGCCATTCTCTATTTTTCTTGTGCAATGACTATACTGCATTTGGGGAAGGAAAAAAGAGAAAGAGAGATGAACAGATAAAATATGTCTTTTCCATCTCTCTAAATACTCTGTTCTTTGAAGTCATGCACAGTCACATGGCAATGTCATTTCAATAACATCATCTTTTCTGTCAAAATCACTACCTGCATTGCTTCTGACCACAGGTGCAGCAGTATGTGGTAGCCTTGTGTTAAATACTGATAATATACTAGGTTGCCTTTTCACTTCTAGGGTGAATACACTGTTAGGCAAACAAGGCAACATCAAAATGGTTAACAGAAAAACATTTTGCAGAGACCTTAACAAGGAGGGGTTTACATATGGGTTAGAAATGTTCATGGCAGAATTAAGCTGAGCAGAAGTCACTAACCATGGTTGAGGAGCAGCACACTGGGTTCTGCCAGTGATCGGTGCCAGGGTAGTGGAGTGTGCACAGTGAATTGTTAAAGACATTTTGGGAAATGTAAAAGAAAAAGGCTTGATTCTACCCCGTGTACCACCAGGCCAATTAACCGGAGACTGCTTGACAAGTCATGAAAAACAGATTCTGTGACATGGGGAGGGAAAAAAATTATAAAACAATCACAATCTGTCATTGTGCCAAATCAATCAGAATTTGTAGGCCAGATACTGAAAATTGCTTGGCTATATATTAAATAAAAAAAAAGGGATAAAAATTTGGACTCTGCCAGTATGAAAATTCACTGGTTGAAAATGGTAAAAATAGGTAAATCATATGAACATAAGTTGGGGCATTAAAATATGTGACTTACTTAAGACTGAAATGTGATAGTCTGTAAATCATAAACATTGACATGTATTAAGGTACATAAGGATTTCTTCCACATTTGTCAAACACCAAAAGAATGCATTGCAATGAGCTGCTGTTATTGGACCTATGGCTTCTGAAAATTGCTGATGCTAAGAATGTTGATCTGCATATCTGCCTCCAGTGAAAAATAAATATATTCCTCTCCTAGTTTTGCACAAAATGATAAAAGATGATAGTTTTATACTGATTTACTAGATATAAAAAACTTATTAGTAATTTGTATCTATTCTAAAATAACCCTAAAAAAAACCCAAAAGTTGAAATACCAAGCACTAAGAAGCTAGAAATTCTAGCATTTCGGGTTGAATTTTCAGAATTAACTCCATCTCAGAATTCAGTTTCCCTTTTCACCTTTTGTTACTGTTTGTCAGTTAATACAAGAATAATATGACCAATAATACCTTTTAAAATTCCTGTCATGCTTCCTATTCAAATTGCTGTCATCTTAAGGTATCTCAGACTATGGGAAATATTGAAATGTTTGGGATGCAGTTGTTAGGTTACTCCTAAATAGGATGCAAATGCGGATTTCAGGCATATATGACTTTAGACCTAGTTGACTGGTTTCCTGCAGACTCTATTTCTTTTGTAGATCTTACTGAGACTCAAGGAAAATTGTTTCAGCAATTCCAGTCTTCCATCTGCTTAAATTTGGCAAGATATAGATTAAACTGAGATTAAGTTAATAAAAGAACCTCTGGGGAAAACAATAATAATAATAAAAAAAAATGAAATAAAAATTCTTTTTCATATATTTGAATAAAATTGTCTAGGAAAAATATCTATGTTTTTCATATTTCTTTAGTGTTTTCTTACACATTTTGCTAAATTATTAGGTTAATAGCCGAAAAGCAAAGAATGATCCCCAATTTTAAAACTGCTGAACACATTCTCAACTTTCTGCATACACTTCAGCCACTTGAAGCCTTCAAAAGAAACAGGACTACTCCCTAATATAAATGCATCTATGCACCTAGGCATGTGCACAGGTCTGCGTTTCAAGTTTTGATTGTTAATCATTTTTATTTGTCCTAATTACATTTTTAATTGAAACATAATAGAAAGAAGATATGTTAGGTTCACTCTTGAATAATTTACACTCAATCATCTTAACTTAAAAAAAGGGAAAAAAGAAAACCCTAAACATTCACCTTTCAGTTGAATCCAAGCATGGATAGTTCCAGCCCCTCAAATTTATTTTGAGGAAGTTATGAGTGTCTGAAAAGAAAGGGGAGGGAATAGGCTGGAACTGACTCATGAATGCTACATTGTGTAGCTAAATCCCGTTTCCCTATGTTATTACAGAATGTTGTTCCTTCCCCGCAGATTAACAAATAAAGAAAAACATATACTAGAAAGATTCCAGTCTTTCCAAACTATGTATTATACACACTGCTTATGATTGCTTTGATCTTTTCAATTTCAATATTGTAAGTCTATTAAAGGTTTAGTATACTAAGAACAGGAGCTAATCTTACATTAAAGTGATTTGACTCACAATAGTGTAAAGTGTTGATACAACCATATACGTAATTTATTTAGATGCCATGCAAAGACCTCTGAAATGGTGATCTCACTTTCAATAACTAGACAGAACATACCTTAGTCTGATAGCTTTCTTCTGTAAGGTAGCCAGAAAGGTTTTGACCTGGGACATGGGCAACCTCTGATAACTGAACTTCACTGAAATGCCCATGTCCATCACTGTCACTACAGTTAGCTTGGCCTTTTACCTAGGCACAGAAACAAAACCAAACCAAGCAAACAAACATCAAAATAATCCAAACACACACACACAACCCCCCCGCAAAAAAAACCCAAACAAACAAAGCTGACATACATTTGGAGTGGCTAATGTTATGTTCTTTCTTAAATAAACCTGGTTTCTTTGTAGTCAAGAGGTATGTTATCACATGAGTAATGATAACTTTTCAGTGCTCTTTCTACAGTTCTTGCAAAGGATATATCGACTCTTTTGTAATATGCAAGATGAAAATATCTCAGTCCAGGGACTGCCAGAATGTACCTGAGATGTACTAAAATGAGTGAAGAAGTCACAAAGCTATATAATTCACTGTGGGGGTAGTTCTGCTGCTCAAGTCCTAAATGTCAATCATCCATGTTAACTAGACAGTGAATAATTCCTTGGAGAGTGTGTGGTTTGCTTTCCTCTAATGAATGGGCAACCCAAGTGTTTTATGGCTTCTAGTCCCAAGATGTAGGATTTTGATCCCACAAAATGTTGAGCAGTCTAGTTTGGATCCTATATTGACTTAAAATGCATATGTAAGTGCCTTGTTGGTCATTGCCAGATTAGCCAGCCCTTTCCAGGACCAAACCTTCAGTGTAATCTGAAGAAGAGGTAAAATCTTGCTTCTTTGCTTTTGCATGTATCAGATTCTAAACTGAACGGCTAACATGCAAATTGTTAATTAC
Organism: Micropsitta finschii; assembly: GCA_034783455.1. Classification (NCBI taxonomy): domain Eukaryota; kingdom Metazoa; phylum Chordata; class Aves; order Psittaciformes; family Psittacidae; genus Micropsitta; species Micropsitta finschii. Next base: position 12,588 of record JAVHNF010038969.1, read on the forward strand.
ACCAGCTAAATTTCTCCTTCTTTCCTCTGGTGAGTGGTATTTATTGTGATAAAAAAGCCATGATGGTGATAAAAAACAAGGAGAGGTTTCAGGCTTCCTTGTGTAACTACGAACACCTGTATAGATATAGAAGTCAAAGCCATCATAAAGGGCAATTGGTTTTGTTCCTTCCTAGGCAGCTGTAATACTGAGAAAAACCCTAGATGAATTAACACATCCTTAAACTTTTAATTCCCTTCAGCTTGGTTTCACTGAGCAGCACATAGGCAAGGACTCTTGAAAAATGCTTGAAAATTTCATGGTGTAATTGTAAATATTTTGTCTTTGTATATTATATTCTAATGTATATATCTGATAAAGATTCCATTTTCTAAGACTGCTTTCTTTTAATTTTGATATTTAATACATGAATAAAGTCTTAGTTATGTTTTCTTTATTTTTGTCTAGTTGGTTTGTTTTTTTTTCAGTTTTAAATGTACCATACTTGCTATGGTCCTTAGTAAAACTCTTTATGATATCCTGCTATGTGAGAAACCCATGGTACAACATCAATGTGTATAAAGAAGCAAGTTTCACCTTTCTCAGTTTCATGTGTTTATAAGACTAATAATCTGTATGCATGATATAGGGTCTGAATATTTCTGAAATTCAGTTACTACAGTTTCTGGTTAAAAAATAACATCATTATTAATTGATAATGACTTTTATTTTACAGATTTTTAGTTCCAAATCATGCAAGACAAACAACTCCTTTGCATTTTGCCAGGCTAAATAGGACCCTTATCCATTACTTGGCTTTGTTGGTACTCTTTTAGTGTCATAAATAAAAAAATAAGTAACAACTTAATGAACTTCTGAAGGGTAGAAATGCCATGTAAGGAGTTGTTTTTCAGCTCTGAAAATGATAATGGCTAAAGCATTGCTTTGAACCCAAACCTGAAATCCTCAGTCAAAACAAATATTGATCAATGTGATGATGTTGTGCTGAAGCAACTTATTAATTTATTTCATGCCAAGTGCTGCATAATTTTGCTGTTGCTCAAATTAAAAATGCAAAGTTCACTTTATCAATATGTATTATTCACTTGATTCTAAAAAACAGAGTCTGAGCATTACAAGCAAAGGAAAAGCTTAAGAGAAATCATGCAGAGACAGAGCTGTGCAATATACATTAGTTTCAAATTGGGAATGTATCTGTATAGATTTTAAAGTGATCTTTTCCAAAGAACTAAACAAAAGGCAAAGATTATGTATTATGTGGTCTGGAAGGTTGTTGCTAGAGAGAATGTGAGGGTACTAGATTCATGCAGAAGGTGCTGAAGGAATGACTTGTTAGGACGTAGTGGAGGGACTATTTTACTTTAGTATCGTTATGAAATAGCAGAAGAATTTATGTAACAGTAAAATCTCCTTCCTCCAGCTGCTGCATATGCAAACTGCAGGTCCTTCAAAGGTCTCAATGAGAAAAAGGCATGGTACCCTCTTGCAGTTAATTCCATAAACCAATATAATTTTATGGAAAATTATTGGAAAAGAAAGAGATGGTTTTGAGAGCAGAAGTATTTCATTGTTATGTGTTTCTAATCTACAAAGTTTTAGAAAGGTCAATTTTCCACTTTCTGCTTGGTATTTACAGTTGGTGATATTTTCATATCTTTTCTCAACATTCCACATTATTTAATGAGCATCTTCAGCCAAACCTTTTTAGATGCCTTCCTTTTTACCAAAAACATATTTTATGTTTAACACAACAGAAGTTAAATACATGAAATCCAATTTAAAAATACGTAAGGAAAGAATCCTTAGTTAAAATCTGATAAAAATTTGTCAGAGTTTAAAAAGAAAGAAGTAACTATGTAGACACATCAAGAAAAGAACTTGTGATTAATCCATTCTTACACCTGGGGCTGTTGAGGAGCTGGGCCGGTCTTATACCACACGAGAAGATGCCAATACTCTGCTGTACTTGGGTGATGTGGAGCCTTTGAAGATTTGTCTGTGAGTAGAGAAATTTTTCAGCTTTATTTTCTTCAGTAGGAAGAAACCCCAAGGCTCGGCCCATTCTGGTGAGACCACACCTTGAATGCTGTGTTCAGTATTGGGGCCCTCACTCCAAGAAAGACACTGAGGTTTTGTAGTGTGTCCAAAGATGGGCAACAATGTGGGTAAAGGGCCTGGAGCTCAAGTCCTGTGAGGAGCCTCTGAGAAAACTGTAGTTGTTTAGCCTAGAAGAAAGGAGGCTCAGAGGAGTCTATTGCTCTCTACAAATACCTGAAATGAGGTTGTAGCAAGGTGGGGGTCACTCTTTTCTCCCAAATAACAACTGATAGGACAAGAGGAAATGACTTAAATTGCGCCATGGGAGGTTTAGGTTGGATATTAGGAAAAATTTCTGCCCTGAAGGGGCTGTCATGCATTGTACAGGCTGCCCACAGAAGTGGTTGAATCTCTGAAGGTATTTAAAAGACATGTAGATGTGGTACTTAGGGACATGGTTTAGTGGTGGACTAAGCAGTTCTAGGTTAGTGGTTGGACTCAATGACCTTTTCCAAATAGCCTTTCTATGGTTCTGTGACTCTTGTTCCTCTGAGCTATCAAATAGTGGCCCCCCAGAATCACATAGTGTGCCTTGTTTACCTATTGGCATCATCAGCCACTGGGGTAATAATTGATTAAGGCAGACTTTCAAACCTCATCTATCTTAAGGTTGTCCCATGAGATTAGCTTCTTCTGCAAAACAGCTAAGGAAGAAGTGACTCTTATCTTGCCCAAGACCTTTGAAATGTGTTGAAACAGCTTAGGAAAAATTACAGAGCAAGTAAAATTTGGCGAGGAAAGTATTTCTATGAAAATGTCAATAAGGAAAAACTTGACTTTTCATCAGCTTCTGGCTTCTGATTTGAAAAGTGCTTTAATTTGAACAATGACTGGAAAGGGGTTGGTTTTTTTTGTTCGTTTGTTTCAGAGACATTCCATTTTACTGAGCACCCCTGCAGAATTAGAAGGAGTTGCTGGGATTCTTTGAATTAGGATTCAAGGTAGAAAACTCTGATTTTTCATGGCCAGAAAGCACAGCAGGGTGTAGTGGAGCTGGTGTTTAATTAAAGAGTTTGGTTTGGTCTTAATTCTAATAAAAATTAGAATTCTGAAAAAAAAGAAAGAAAAATACAGAAGTGGAACATATCTTTGGCTCTGTAAAATCAACCTCTTCTTTACAGACAACATGCTACAAATATGCTTACCTTTTCTTCCTGATCTTGTCTAGAACTGGAGTGGTGAAAGCACTACTGAGCAGGGTCAAGTTTCTGCTCAGCTCTGCCATACCTGCCTCTGTGCCTGAGACAGTAAATCTCACAGAAACATAAAGCTTATTTTTCTCTACAATGCGCTTTATTTACCTACTATAGCTACTATACTGATTCTGGCCCCTATACTGGATTTACCTGGCGACTGTCACTAGATTGCAGGCTTCTATATGTGGTTCCTAGTCCCTTGCTAGGTATATCAAATTATTCTTTCCTCTTTTAAAGAAAAGGAACAGTTATGGCTCTTCCTCCCAGGAAACAAACATTTAATGCTTTGTTTATCTCTTGGATGACTTAGGTAAACTGTAGATGACCAGTGAAATATGTTGTAAATGACCACTGAGATACATTTAAATGCAGAATTCACAATATCCTGGAGAAGATAGAAACATGATCTTAAGAAGAACATAATTCTGCAGCACTGGCTGAGGTCTGAGGGCCATCTTAGTTCACTTTTCTACTCCTGACAGGAGATAGACCTCGTAAGTCAGAAAAAGAAACAAGATCCCTTCCTTTGGGGCTAATTAATCCCCACATCAAAATCGAGTAAAGCTTCCGCTCCTCAAAATTACTCCTGAATGCTTACAGTACAACGACCTACTACAAAAATAGGTGTATGTACACAAACTAAGATTGTAAATAAGTGAAGAGGATGCATTTTTAATCATAGTTTCTGCAAGCACAGTCCAGATTCAAAACATTCTCTACTTCATCTAGTATGTCTGATGAGTCATTTGTGTTTAGCTTTTGGAGACAGATATAGTTGGCATTGGATGTGGGTTTCTGCAGTCAAGCTCAGCATGTGTCTGGTGTTCTTTGCAAAAACACTAGTTCTTATAATACTGGAGGATCAGGCATCACTCCAATGAACTATATGCAATAACAGCAGAAACGGGTTCTCTTCCAAATTTATGCTTCAGTACAGACCTACCTATACATTCAAACAAATCTTTCTGAAATAATTGCTAAAAACAACAGGTTATGACCTAAAGATTCCACTTATAAAACTAAAAAGGAACAAAGCAACCCAGCAACAGCTGCTGTTAACAAGTTTCAGAAAGATTTGTTTGCAACTCTGCAAGACACAGGATCTTATTTACGCTAATGGAGGCAGGTTTCCTAACAAAACAACATCACCAAAACTCTTCTCTGAGCCATGATGGGTTTGTACAGTCACATCTTTGATTCTATGACATTTTTTCTTTCTTGTTTGTTTATTTTTTTTCCCCAAAAAGTTTAACTAAAGATTCATCAAAGAACAAATACAACCCCAAAGAAGCCATCCTAGGTTATATATGAAATGAATACTGCTATTTCAGCAGTATTTCAGTAACTACTGAATAATGTGAGTGTCGTGAAACTCACACTAGAGGCAGTTTATAAATCAGGTACCAGCTTCTTGTTGATGTGGATGTTGCTTTTGAATGTTGCCTGGAAAAGACCAAAAGACAAAAACCAAAATCCAAACAGAATTCATTATGGGAAAAACAAAAGAAGTTATACTGGTGAGGAACAAAATTATCTTTGGTTTCCATCTGGTTAGAAGAATTCCTTACGGTTGACCTGGATTTGCAAGTACTTTTAAATAAACTTACTTGCATTTCTTAATGAAATACTAGTGGTTGAGATATTTCTTCTTTGTCTCTTGCACACTCTATTTCTTAAATAATCAGGTGCAGTATTATTGCAGTGGTCTTTGGTTTTTGTTTTGTTTTTATTTCATATATATATTTGGATTTGGAATATTATGACAGTAACATGGTATATTATTTCATAGCAAGCTCTGTGTTCCCACTACACAACAGATTTTTTCACACATTGAAATGGGAAAAATTCTACTGTCCATCCAAAAGAGTGTTATATTCTTTTGGTACCGGTTACACATATTCTGCCTAATTCTTCCCTAAGACAAACACTGATGAGTTTCATCCTGGTGATGTTGAATTCCTTAGTCATTTACACACATGCACTATATCCAGCTAGGTTACTCCATTGATTATGAATTGGAGCATTATTAAGCACTCATGTTTTTGTAGGTCACATCTCAATGGGGTTTAGCTTACAGACATGTCAAGGAGCAGGGTGTAGATTGTAGAATAACAACAGAAAATAAGTATTTCCATGAAAAACAGAGTCAGTAGAATTTTTCAGTGCCCAGGCTTAAGCTACAGAACAAACAGAGTTCTGCATACCCACTGCTTTGGTGAATGAAGATATTTCTGATGTCTGAGTCACTTTCATGCTGTGTAATGTCTGGGGGTGGCTCACAGGCCACCGCTTCGCATGTATTGCTTGGTTCAGATCAGCACTGCAGAACCCGTTCCTGTTAGTTTCAAAATCATTCAGAATCCCAAACCTTCAAAGCCTGAACAGTGAATGAAAGTTGAACTCATTCAAGTATATGGGTGAAAGGGAAAGTTTCATGAAAATTTAGCATTTATTATTTTTCCAAGGAAAGGATGAAACTTTCTTCTCTCCACCACACCAAAGAATAACACACTAAAAGACTAAATTCATTCTCTGTGCATATGTGTGCTTAACTGAACTCCTCTTTTGACCTTCACCCTTTCTCTTGAGCACTTGTTCTCAAAAACCAGGCAATACACTCTCCATATTTTGACATTATTCATTCTTATTTAAAGCACCTTCTTGCATCTAACACAGATTTTATTAATACCAGCTCTGTTAATGGGTCACTGGTGTTTACATTCTTCCCTCTGAACATTACCTGCTTAAAAGCAGCATAAGTCACCTATCCATGATCTCTATAGGCATGAGACAGGCCCCTACACAGTACGATTCCTCCCAGTCCGAGAAAAATGATCCAAAATAGATAGCCTGACATGCCTTTGGAAATGCCTGTGCTTGTGTGACAGCATTCAAATCTCTTTTCCTCAGTTAAGCCATTTTAACTCTGGAATTATTATGCTGCTTTGCTTCACAAGACCGTCACTCAGATTTTCACAAACTGCTTTGAAGGTGGAAATGTTGTTATGACTCAGAACGTGTAATTGTGGCCTTCCTCTAATGACAAATGGATACCAGTTTTGGTTGATGTGCTAAATAGAAAGCAAAGACATAAGTAAAAAACACAGTGTCTATTAGGCTGTGAAAGTATCCTCTGTTAGATGGGTAAATGCTTCTTTGGCCCTGTGTAAAAGAACAAATATTTGTACCTGAAAAAATAGAACAGTGAACTCATATGACATAGCTGCAATGAGCAATTTGTACCATCTTTAGGATTCAAGAATAAAATGAAAATTGCACGTTTATAAAAATTGGATTTGTAATCTTGGCCTTTGAGCTTTAAGACAACGCTTTCCTGTTGAGAAGCCAAACTGTTTGTCCCTCAAATTACTTCTCCTTTTCAGTTGTTAAAACCTGTTTTAAGCTCAAATTTAGAATTATGTCAAAGAAAGAAAAATTATTGGGAAAAGCAGTTGTAATGAAATCAGGTGATTTAAGGACAGCTGTATCCAGAGCCAGTAACAAAGTACAAGGGATGTAAACATCTCACCTTATATAGAAGCAGAGGGAAAAAATAGACTTCTATGAGAAGATGACAGAGTAAGGAAGAAAGAGAAACAATGCTATCTTATTTTAGAAGAACAAGAAGAACATAAAATAATACACCAAAGGTAAGTAATTTTTTCCTAATTTCTTATTTTCTTGTTAAGAGAGGGGACTTGTCAAAAAAAAAGAACAAAAAAAAACAAAACTCAAAAAAAATAAAAAAAGAAAAAAGCCCTACCCAAAAACAAAAACAAGAAAACCCAAAAACAAAACGACCAGAGAAATCTAAAAACCTTGACCCACAGAATCCCAGATTGGTTTGTGTTGGAAGGGGCCTTAAAGCTCCTCCAGTTTCAGCCCCCTGCCACACGCAGGGACACCTTCCACTGGAGCAGCTTGCTCCAAGCCCCTGTGTCCAACCTGGCCTTGAGCACTGCCAGGGATGGGGCATTCACCACTTCTTAAGAGCTTGAAATATAATGCTAAAATAGGAAGGAAAAGAGTAGGAAGAATACAGTAACCCCTTATTTTCATTTTTCTTCCATGAATAGGGTAAGGTTTGCATCAGGAATCTTTCTTCTCTGTTTAAGGGTATTGCTGTGCTAACCTTTTCATAGCTGACCCCTTTGCTATCATCTGCTGGGGCACACTTCTTCAGAGGCTAGTGGTCCTTGCACAGGGGCTGCTTGAAGGGCCCTGGAAGGTGGCAGCTCCTCACCCCACTCTTCCAGGAGCTGAATTTGAATGGAGGTCCTGGTGGGGCAGTGGATCAGCAGGCACCAGTCAGAACCTCACTGCTCAGGTTGCTTCCAGCACACCCTGTCCCTTCCCACTGTCTCCATCTTCCCCACGAACTCCATATACAGAAGAGGTGGGAAGCTTTGAGTCTGACTGTGTTTGGGCTCATCAAGAGCACCCTTTTATTTCCCTGTTCCTACTGCAGGTTGGGTGTTCCTGCATCCAGGAGCAGAGCACCTCTTGCCACCCGTGTGGGGACACCCAGATCTGCTCAGGGAAGGGCACCCTGTCACTGCTCCCCTGTGAGCTGGGCCTGTCCCTCCAGAGCCCTGCTGGGAATCTGTAGCCCTGGTTGCAGCATCTCTGAGCAGGAACTGCAGTCTGCCTGTGCTGTACTGTACACATGCATTTCCTGGTCCCGGTGCAGGCAGCAGATACGACCCCTCCAAATTACCCAGAAACACACAGGATGGGTTTTGTTTCTGATACTATTGCAAATGTACATATTTATCCTGCTGTCATATTTTATGTGCCTGCTGCTATGAAAATGCAAGATTTCAGATCTCAGCAGCCAGCACAGGTAGGGAGGAGGGAGCCCTTAAAATTCAGCTCATTTAGGGTAATTTTTAATCTCTCTCCCTAATTATTTAATCACTGAAGTAGTGCTGAGGATGTGCCATAAATAATGCTCCGTGTCTTCTTCCCCACTAGCTGCTGCATCTCAGCCGAGGCACAGCACAGCGAGACACAGCTCCTTCATCTCTTATTCTCATTGATCCGAATGCACATGACTCAGTAGCACTGGGGAAAGGAAACCAAAGGTAACTTCATATTTTCACTTGCTTTAACAAACCGTATTTCATTAAGAATCTTGTACATGTGGGCTTTTACTCAGTGTGTGTACACACACTCACCTGGTGCCTTTGGTGGTGGCATTGCTCACCTCAGTATGGGCTGCTCTCTATAGCATTGCTGTGATAAATTAGGAAAAGAATTTGTCAATAAAATAAAACGAAGCAGAATTCCACCAGGGTGTAATGTATGAGATGGGAATTTGCTATCTGTTTAGCAGACACATGGCTGTGTGCATGCAATATGTTTCCTCACAGTTCTTTCTGTCCATGAAGGGCTTTCAGTGCCTTTGTGACTCCTCCCAGGGTCCTTGAAGAGGAATGAGCCCTTGTGCCTGCCCCTTCTGTGTTTAGCAAAGTGTGGTTAGAAAGGGAGTGATAAATATGATCAGTTCTGGAGAATGAGCTGAAGTCAGTTGTCCAACTCTGGCTTGGGTCACTACTCACGATGCAGAACAGCGTCCACATCTCTGGTGAGAGAGTGAAAACCCTCCTGAACTGGTCCAGGTGAGCTGGTGGGATGTTGCAGGATGCCCACACGTGCTGCTGGGGCTGTCTGCTCCCTGTTGCACCTCAGGTGGACTTGGTGCATTGCAGCATTCCTTAGGCCAGGGCTGAGCTTGGACCTCATGCTTGCCAAGAGCTGAGCCCCAGGGCAGAGGCTGGGGAAAAGAAAGAGAAAGAAAAAGCCTTTCCCTGTGCAGTGTTTTAAAGATGAAACATTGAAAATGCTTCCCTTGATGAATCCCTTGATGAAGATTCATTAAAGATGAATCCCTTGAAAATGCTGAGGGATTATAATAACCTGTTCTTAAGATTGCTTCTGCTTGGCTTCATGTAAATGGGCTTTTCACATCTCTTCCTTGCCTGTGTCCTTGCCCTGCTGGATGGGTGCCCTTCATCTCACAGGGCATAGGAAAGGATTACAGCTCCAAACCACCAAAACAGCTAGGGAGTGCCAGGAAAAGCAAACCAAGGCAAGTAAAAGCTCTCAGGATCCTTTATAACAATTCTTTATAGCGGTTTTCCAATACCTAAAGAGACCAAAAAAGCTGGAGAGGGGCTTGGGACAAGGGCCTGTAGGGACAGGCCAAGGGGAATGGCTTGAAGCTGCCAGAAGAGGGGAGACTGAG
>JAVHNF010038975.1:0-26227 GCA_034783455.1 Micropsitta finschii
ACTGCACTTGTCTTGGCATGCCTTCTGCAGCCACAGTATCCCTGAACCTGTGGGCTTTGTTACTCTCTGAACCCTAACCCTAATGTCAACCCCGTCTAAATAACATCTTGGAGCAGATGTTGAGGTCTTGAGGTCTTCATCACCACTAATGGTCAATGGGAAAGATGTCCAAATTCCAATGCTGTTTCAGCACTGCACTTGTCTTGGCATGCCTTCTGCAGCCACAGTATCCCTGAACCTGTGGGCTTTGTTACTCTCTGAACCCTAAACTTAACACTTACCCTAATCTTTATGGCACTGTAATACTGACACTGTGGTTTTCAGCACAGTCTTTTTTCCAGATGAGAGAGGTGTGCAAGGACAGATGTTGATGCAGTGCCATGCTCTCCCTGTCATGACTTTTCCAGCTCCATTGTCCCTGGATCTTTAGGCTGTTTGCCTTTATGAACAGTATCAGCAGCCTGAGTGGCATATGTGACTGATGCTCACGTCTCTAGCACCATGTGCGTCTCACATGTGCAAGGACCAATTTTGGTGCAGTGCTATACTCATCTTCACATGCTTTTTTCAGTCCTACTATCTCTTGACCTTTAGGCTTTGTAGCCATATAGAAGTGACTGAAATGAAACCTGAGAATCACTGAGAACTAAATTTCTAGCTTTATTTCTAAGTGTATGTAAGACAACATCCATTTCCTTGGAAAAACCCACAGGCTGGGTGAGAGTTTCTATGTGTTTTGACCGGAGTCAAGAGATGAGGTTGTACCAGAGCACAAAGCTATCCCACAGGGTAGGTATAATGCCACTTTGCCTCAAGGGACTACAGAGAAGCATGGCCAGCATGGTTCAGCATTTGATTCTTGTCTTTCACCAGTATGTGACACACTACAATGGAAATAGTCTGTTATCTGCCTCCAGGGAAGATAGACCTTATTGAGAACAAATGATCTGAATCTGAACTAGGTCCAACAAGCTGTACTGAATATATCGGTTTTCTAAGTGCATGTTTTTATGTGAAGTATTTACAAATGGCAATCTTTCACACCAATCCTAATTTCACATGATGGTGCATTAAAGATTTTCTCCAGGCTCTGTATTATTTGTATTCCCTAAAGGTTTAACAAGTTTATGAGAGTCTCTCTTTGCCTGGAATCATAATTGTTTTTTTCCCAGAATAATGAAGCTATTTCACAATCAAGGGCAGACATGAAGCCAATAAGATAACATTTTCCACATACCTCACATTCCAGCATCTTGGAAGGGAGATGTTAGATATGGCTTCTTAAAAGCAGCTGAAGGTTTTAATTAAAATATCTCTGAATATGGCTCTAAGTCTCAGGCAGTCTATTTCTTGAAACAATGAGTAATACTGATGTGTTGACAGAGTATGGCTATACAAATCCATTAGCAAAAGTCAACACCTGCTCAACAGAAAGCAAGAAACTTTTTTTGCAGCTGCAGAACAAAAAAACTACAAACAACCAAAACAAACAAAAAAACTCCACCCAACAAACCACTGAAAAACGTAAAAGTTAGAAACACTTTATTTTCCAGTAAGAAATTTAAGTGTCCATTTCTTTTTTACTTGCTTTTGCTCAGTTTAAAACAAAACTTTCCAAGGAGCGGAAGTTCATACACAAATTCCCTGTTTCCTCATGATGTCATTCATCTATTAATCTGGCTTTTTTTTTTTTTTCTTTTAAACAAAAGGGAGAAATCGCCTTATCATCCATGAACAAAGAAAACTAGTGTTGGGTCTCTTTAGTATAGAAAGGTAGAACTTTGTGAACTGTAAGGTTTTTCCTATTAGCCATAAGATTCTGCATCTCAAAGAGCCTATGTACTGGCAATACTAGCAATTCAGAGAAAGAGTTTTTATTTCCTCCACAATGCACAAGAGAAGAACACTGGTCATTCCATTTGTGCATACTCAGTGACCATTTCAGAGCACCCCTTTTCAAGCTTTATTGGAATAGCTTTTGAACTTACTATGTGCTTCATGGCTTTATTCTTTTAAACCTTCCATATTCCTATGGTATGTGATGATCTCACATACATGCAGATCTGCATCCATTCAGATTTGATACTGCAGGCAAAATACAATGCAATTGCATGACCTTGCTTCTCCTTCATCTCTGTAATGCCAAACTATTTACAGTTCTGCCTTTGGTGCAACTGAAATCTGTCACGTGGGGCGCATTCTTCTTTATAGGATGTGTTATGTTTCAGTATGGTGATTTGGCTCAGTGAGGTAGTTAGGCTTTTAGCGTGGTTTTTCTTTTCCTGTTTTTTAATGGTGGTATGTGTTTACCTTAGAGAGAGCAAGGTCAGAAAAAGAAATGCTTGCTTTGCTGTGGTCAGTTGTTAAGTTCCTGAGGAAGTTCATTCCGTGGTCTGTGTGTTATCTCCATGAGACCTCTCCCCTGCAGAGAGGGAGGTGTTACCCTCTGCTACAAAATTCCTTTCTGCTTAAGCCCTGATGTTAACTGCAGTTCTCACCCCAGAGTTTTAGCTGAGCTTTTGGATTTGCTCAACTTGAGCCTTGAGGGTTTTGCTGTTGCACAGATTGTCTGTGGGAAGTTGATGTCAAAAGCTGGTGCAAGCTTGGTGCAGCCCATCTAGCCTGTGGCTGCGGCGGAGAAAGCTCTCTATTAACAGCAGTCTTCTACAATTTATCATCAGTGGATGCCTTTTCAACAAGTAGGGGAATTCCAGCAAAACACAATGAAAGTTTTACCAAACTGTTAAAAAGTAGGCTTCTTGTATTTTTCTCAAGTCTCAAAACCTCTTGAATATTTTAATGCTTTTGAGTAATAAAACAGGGCAGGGATCTTGCATAGCACCTCTCTGCAAAAACATTAAAGCTAGGATCTGACTGAATGAGTCAATACAGTGCCAACTTGGCCTAAATCTAACCACAGAGAGAACTAAGCACCTTGGATCAGTGGCTGTCTCCAGCTGTATACCAGGTAACTCATGACACTCAAGTTTTTTCCGGGGATAGCATGGAGAGGAGAAAGACTCTTTTTGCAAAAATGACACATTCATGGGAATTAAGAGACCTTACTTTCTAGGTCATTGTCTTTCACTCAAAAGCAACTGAATCTGAGGTTTCCAGACAAGACTTATAGCCACCTGGGCAAAGGGAAGACTATTAGCCACTGTGCAATCAAGAACAAAAGAGTGCGGGAGTCTCCTAAAATGTAAACCTGGTTTTGCAGTCTGATGAGGAAGCTATTTCCTGTTGAAAGTCAGTCTTGCAGTTGGGTTAATACTTGCTTAGCTTCAGAGTTGAATGCTTCTGAGCAGGGGTAGACCCAAAGTGAGTCTGCTCTTTGGCTCAAAGCAGTGGTTGAATTTTACATGCTTCTGGGGGTTAAACGCTACTTCACATGGGCTACCTAAGGTTTTCAGGAGAGGTAGTGAACTGAATATAAGCTCCCACTGTCAAAAATGGCAAGTCCTGCTCTCGTCTTAACAATCCTTCCACTTCTCATGTCTTGAATCTCACTGGACCTCCTGTGAGTGGAGTTAACTCACCAGCTCCCTCTTTTCATCCAACATTATCCACCTGGACAAGTTTGTACTGAGATAATGAACTAGACTGTCTTATGGAAGGTCCATTGATCCACAAAGCTGCTATGAATAAGGTGGGACCATGCAGCTAAGAGGGAGGGAGAGGAAAGGTAAAAAGAGAAAATTTGGAGGAGAGTACATTTACCTGTTTCAGAGGACTGCATACATTGCATAGCTAGGGTAACCACAACCTAAGGCACAGCCTTGAACATTTTAGGCAGGTAAGAAACAGCACAAGAGAAGCAGCAATGGTCTTTCCCCTGCCTTCTAGTCTGGCCTTTCCAGCGCTCTTCCCTTGTGCTGGCAATATGCATGTACCCACAAAACAAACTGGAGAAACTGCTGGGCTGAAAACTGACAAGACAGCAAAAGGTTATTTTTTAGCTGATTATCACAGATAGATAGTAACTAAGGAGCAGTAATCATATACAAAGATGATACACTCCCACTAGGAGAAACAATGCCCCAGCACAGTGCCTCAAAAATGAATGGTGAACACTGTATATTCAAAAGCAAACAAGTTCTCATCAGTTTGAACCAATTCATCCTGATGCAACTTTGTCCACTGCATACAAGACCAGAAAAGGATTAAGAATGCCCTGTACACATCAGGCCACTGCAGTTTTCTCTCCAAGGGGAAAGCAAGGGGAAGAACTGTTGCTTGCTTGAGTATACTTCCTGTATTTATTTCCTGTGGACTACTTCTAAATGGGGAGCCTTTTCAAGAGGTTGCGCATAATACTTTTCTCCCAGAGTCTATAAATACTTTTGTCTATTATAGACACATGGTCTCTGCCCTCCATTTGTTATTTCTTATGAGGGCATACAAAAGACATTTTAGCTCTTTGATTTCCATATCATAGAATATAGAATGGTTCCATAGATGGAAGATCATCTAGTCCAACCCCACTGCCATGGGCATGGACACCTCCCACGAGATCAGCTTGCTCAAAGCCCCATGCAACCTGGCCTTGAACACTACCAGGAATGGGGCAACCACAGCTTCTCTGAGCAACCTATTCCAGTGTCTCACCACCCTCACAGTAAAGAGTTTCTTCCTAATATTTAATCTATGTCTACTGTCTTTCAATTTAAAGCTATTCCTCCTTGTCCTATCCCTACATGCCCTTGTAAATAAAAGTCCCTCCCAAGCTTTCATGTAGTCACCCTTTATAATTTGCTTTGTCATCTTCCATTCACTCACTGTAAATTAGTGGGCTCTGGGAATAGAGACTTCTTGTACCTGTGCAACAGGTGTAGCCCAACAGGCTCTCTCTGACGCAGGCACATTTTCTGTATGGTTGTTGGCACCACAGGTGATACTGGCAGCCACTCCGGTTACCTGTTCCAGCTCTCGCTGCTGATTTTTGGCCATCCTGTGTTCAGTCACTGTTGTCCCTCACTGTGGGGCACAAGAAAGGATACAGTATAACTGAGGCATGTTTTGGAGTTGGGAATTCCTTGGCTACTGCAGTGCGGGCTATTTTCTGTCTGCTACACATTGCATGAGGTCAACTGATATTTAAAATGTGAAACCATCCCAGAATCTTGAATCTAAACCGCTACGAGTCTTGAGAACTTTTACTGAGGTAGCTTAGTTTTCTTCTGAGATTCTGTCACTCAGGTTGAACGGGCCTTTAAAACAGACCCATTTTAGTTCTCTTGTGAATAGTAATGTGTTTTCATAAAAGCATTCACAAAATAACCATAGCTGCTAACTGTTATAAACTCAGGCTGTCATGACCCAAAATCACACTGAAAGCATGTGGAAGCTTTCAGAATTTCTAAGTTTGAGCTGAGCCTCTTACTCTAAATCATCTTGTAAGCCAAACACTGAGTCTTTGACAAGAGATATACTCATTATGTTAGACTAAATCAGAACACATTCTACATTACCTCCCTGTAAGTTATATTAAAACAGTGTCTTTCATTTCTGGTTGGTATTAAACCTTAATTACAATATGAAGAATAACATTTAGAACTGTCTTATGTTATTTGCTCAGCTTCTCTTAAAAGTTTACATAACCAAATGAATCTTCACTTACATTGTATCTCTTTTGTTTCTGCTTAAGGACTTTGCCCATTTCCTGCAATTTTGTCATTTCTAGTCCAAATGTTTTATTCCAGTTCCACCAAAAAGAACCTATGTTTGCAAGAACTCAGTTGCAACAATTCAGTCCAGCTCAGAGCTGATTTAACAGGGTATGCAGGTCATGTTACACTTCTCTTCCTCTCACTACACAGGCATAACAGCTGGAATCACGTTTCTTGTGTGTATGGTATCAATTGCAAATGTAAAATCTGCCTTCTGTAAATATTAAGCAGCATTTGTTTGTAATTTGGTATTCTAACAAGCGTTTCTGCTGTGACCTCATTTGCTAGATTTCTGGGGAAAGGTAATACATATGGGATGCTGAATATACTGCTGCAGAACCAGCCATCGACCCTCATGGGAGCTTTTATTTTGAGTTATTTATCCAAATACAATTCTCAGGGATCAGAAAATCACTACCTGGAAAGTTGCACCATTGCCTCATTTAGAAAAGCTGGGAATTCACTGAAGCTTGACTTCCATATAATTGAAATTATCTGGCCACAAAGAAGCCCATGAAGTTCATTAAAAGGAGATCGACACAGGTTCCTATCAAATATTTTAGCCTTTTTTTCTCCAGGTGGTTTTTAATGAAAGTGAGAAATAGGAAAGAAGGAAATCTTCTCCCCAGAGGTACATGCTGTAAATAAAAATTGCTGTTGCTCACGTACAGGAAGGACCTTTAAGTGCAGTTTTTGTCACAAAACTGAAGATTCTAGAACATTCAAAGTAGCATTTATCATTAAATAGAATTAACTTATCCAAGGTAACTTCTGGTTTTGCTATAGTTATTTTTTTATGATGTCAAATGGTGATAATCAGTCAAGTAAAATGTGACTAGCAAGGGAACAATACTTCATTTGTTGCTTTGCAATGCAGCAGAGAACAGTAATTAGAAGAACGGCCAAAAGCAAGCCAGTGTATCCAGCCTACTGGTGTGAGCAGCATCTTGAGAAAGCCAGTGTGCCAGGGTTCCTTTACCTTTTGATCTTCCAATTATGACAATGTAGTCTTGCACTTCGAAGCTTGTTATCAGAATAAACACCATTTACAGTTCAGGCAGGGGTTCAGGTAGCATAGGAAAACATGTTGCCATTCCATTTGCATGTCTAGGAATGCCAAAACTCAAGAAGTAGTTGTTTTGAAGACTCTGGTTGCTGGTTTGTACCTAACCTCGGTGAAAAGTGCAAGTGGAAAGGTGCAGCCCTTATCCTTTAAGGTGGTGTAAAGGAAAGGTTACAAAATCATCATGGAACAAGGCAGCAGAGACTACTGTGTTCTCTGTCTCAACACGGAAACACAGAGTCCAAGGCAATGACATCTCTACAGCATATGGTATTTTGGTGGCTCTTGTTTAATGATGATTCATGAGTAAATGGAAAGGAAGGAAAGTAAGTGAAGGAGCAGACGTGATAAGAGAGAGAAGGAAGCATCAGTGGATGTAGAAAACATGGCCTGGAAGAATCACCAAGGGAAAGAGGCAGAGAGCTTTGGACAAAGCACAGACTGCAAAAGGGCCTTGGCACAGCAAGGAAAGAGAAGGTCTTTTGTTCTTTGACTCCAGCTGTCTTCAAGAAAACTGAGCCTTATGTTTTTCTTGTAAATAAGTAGATTTTTATCTCAGATATGGGATCCTTAAATTCTCCTAATCCAGTCAAAGCTAACTAACCTTGCAGGTCTGGCGATTAGCAATATATTATTACTGTCTGGGTTAAAAAAGTTGCAGCCAGGAGGCAACTATTCTTTCCCACATATAAAGACATTTTAAACCAGGAGAAATGCAGATTCATTTCTGAGTAGTATTAAAACCCAATATTTTGGTGTCTGCCTAAGAGCAGTCACTGTTGACAGTACGTTGTAAAGGCAAACAGTGCAGTGCCTGACCAGGTTTACTCTCTCTCCCATGTATATTTTCCCCTTCAGCTCTGCCATGAGTGCAAAAACTCTCTACATTCTTTCTGCTGACCCTCTCCAAGACCCAGACGTGGGGTATAAAAGGTCCTTTTTAGTGTGAGAATCAAGCCCAAGACCATAGCGAAATATCTCTCCTCACCTCATCAGGAACTTTTCAGCAGCAACTTCCCCAGTCCATCAGCCTGTACATTTTGCAGCTGTTCCTGGGAAGCAGCTACAGAAACAGCTGTAGGAGCTTTACTGTATGTATGCTCAGCTGGCTTCTCCCTTAGAGATGCAGAGAGGACAAGGAGAGGTGCCTTCACATGCCCAGCCTTTCCACACCTCTGATCAAGTCTTTGTATGCTGATATGCCCTTCTCTATGGGCTTGCTTCAATTTATCACCATTAGTGCAGTGGCATGTTAGAAAGCTAGATCTTTAAAACTGTACAAATTCAGCACAGCTACTTGGGAAATAGAAATCATGGTGGGGTAGTATTGTGATGCCTTTAGAGATAGCACTGGGTACAGCTATAGCATGGTGCTCAGTCCTGTGGCAGAAAGGACTGTGCAGAAGAGGAAAAGGAGGAAAGATGCAGGGGCAGAACATAAGAATAGTTACAGTCCTCATGAAGACGCACTAGAAAGGCTGAGGTTGTTCTATCACAGAGAATAAGTGAGCATGAGTAACACAAAGTACAGAAAGCAATGAACGAGTAAGATTGTTATTTCTATTTTCATGGCTGGGATGGTAAGATCTGAATGATTATTTGGTACTTGCAGTTTATTGTTATTGTTATTAATTCCAGACTCTTTTAGAGCAGTTTTTCTGCCACTGGGTCTCAAATTGCTTAATAAAGAATGTAATTTTTTCAGGTTAATAAACACTAAATTTGTTAGGCATATCAGGAGCAATGTAGTAAAAATAAGTGCTTCTGAAATGCCTGGAAAAGTAGTAATTTTGTGTTTCTACTATGAACAGCCCCATTACAAAAGGAAGGAGTAATTTTTATAAAGCACTTTATAATAATCAGATTTCCCACTTAAGATGCAATTAGTTGCTGAAGATTTAGAACTTGCTAAGCTCTTATTTTCTGAAAATAACATACCTTCAATTTAACATATGGGAACAGTGGTCACATCACAAAAATTTAGATCAGAGGTTTTTATTAATGGAAATTTGTATAGCTTATAGAAAGTCTCTATTGCTAAGAGTGGGCAAACATATGGATAACATAAGAATAAGTTTGAACTTGAAACCTGAAACCAAACTTCAAACTGGTTGAAAATGTTTATTTAACTCTGAAAAAGCATCTGCTTGCATCTGCAATTTCTAGTCCCTATAGGCAATAGAAATATTCAAAATAACACAGGGAAGAAATGACATCATTTCTGATACAAACAAAACCATGGGCATATCTCAAAAAATACGTGCTTTTCTGAAATATAATGTGATTCATCACTCAGTGCATGCTAATCTAAAGTGTACCTCTGCATGCTACAGATAGATATAATCCTCAGTAAAAGGGAAAAACCAGCTGTCTGGTGACCAGCACAGTTTGCAACAACACTGACAGATTTACTGTGAACTTCTGTGATGAATATATGAGCTTTAGCTTTTAAGTCTTGCTATTGGAGCTTCTTTTAAAGCAAGTTTTCTGTTTTGCTTGTGTTATGTTACATGCAACAGGAAAGGAATCATAATAATAGTTTATGACTTTACCCAGAGACTGAAATACTGAACTATTTTATCAGTATTTCTCACAATCTGAATTTTAATTTTTCTAAGCCTTTTCTCACCAAAGTTCCTTGCCTTTCCATCAGGATGTTCTGGCAAACACACAGGGGTTTTTATAGGAGCTGAAGTGTACTAGGAAGTGGGCCACTTGGACAGCAAGAGCTCCAACAGTGCAGCTGGACTACAGCACTATTTTATATGGCACATTTTACCTGACATCAGAAAGGAGTAAGGAGGTCCAATGTGGTCTGTCACTACACCTCCGAAGTGAACCTGCAATTTTATCTGTGGCCATTAGTGACCTGGTTTGAAGCAAAATAGCATCATACATGTTGAGCTTGTATTAATCTGTTTACTGACTTTTGTGTGTATATCAATACTAATACATTTTATGTATTTGGTAACTGGCACTTACCTAAGCCAACCTTTTTGACTACTACTACCACCAGAATAAAAAAAAAATAAAAAAATTCTATTTCTGCTATTGAATGGAAGATTTTAGTTGGCTATCTTTGACTATTTATTTTGTCTTCTCATAAAATAACATGGGCTACAGCCTGATTTGATCTTATTTACAGTAGCGTTAATCAGGGATGTGTCTATTGAAGCCAATGGCATTATAAGAGTATTAGGCTGTGGAAGTTGAGATAAGAAGCAAGCAATGGCAGCCCTGTGTTGTTCAGAGCTGGTTTTCTGCCATAAATGAGTATTTAAGGAGCTACAAGCGCAGGAGCGATCCCAAGCTTTTAGAAATGCCTGTGAATGGAGTGCAATAAATACACAACAAATGTGTCTGTAGAAGTACAGAGACAAAACGTTTATATTCCCTTTTTGTATTCATTACCAGGATAGCAAGTGATATAAAAATGACTGTCTTGGGCCTGATTCTGATCTCCCTCGATATCAACTGGGAGAGCTGCCTGGCTGTGAACCTGCTGGGAGATTAGAGTGAGGCTGTATGTGCACTGATTTCCTAAAATATGTGATTAGTCATAATCACACTTCAAAACACAACATCCATTCTTCTAAGCATTTTTTTATGTACTTAAAGAAGGTTATCTGCCCACCCGAAAGTTAGGGAGTTTTCAGTATTTCATTTTATATATAACATTTTGTGGGTCACAGGGAGAATAATATTTTCCTGCATTTTTAACAGGTACAGAAAGAGGAACAAGAATAGGTGACTCCCACATCTTAAAACTCAGCCTATGAGTGCTTGTGCTTAATGAAGGTCAAAAAAGTGTTTTTTCTGGATTAATATATCGTATGAAATAACCTATAGCACTCACTCCTGCACTCCTCTTGGCACTTTCTGACATTTCACAAGATAGTTTCACCATCAGCAAGAAGCCCTGTGTAGGGTGCTGAAGAACTTGCCCAGTTCTGCTCAAATGCTGGAGCCCCTCTGCCCCATGTCGAAGAGTGGAGGGCAGGCCATGTCATGATCTGCACACAGAGCTGGGCAGACACAGGTGGACCAAAGCAGCGTCTTCCAAAGATCCACTTATTCAATGCGAGTTAGCTCAATACCATTTTTATATGCTAAACTGAATGATATCTTGCAGCCTTATACTGATGTTAAATGGCAAACCCTTACATAGTCAAGGTGAAAAGCTTAGCCCATTTAAGTATAGTAACTTATTGCTATGTATGGTATTCATTCTGTTGTACAAGCCTCATTTGTTAAACAGAGTCTGGACTGTGCTTTTGGCAAGTGGTATTACAGTAAGTTGCGCCTTTGGTTTGTTGCTATGTATTATTATGCTGGTAGAAAGGAAAGGATAGATAAAAAGGACTACCAAGTTAAAACATGTTCTGGAGACAGAGTGGGTGTGGAGAAACCCAGGCATTGCCCTCTCTCACCTACAACTGCTAACCACAACTCTGAGTTCACTGTCCTGCAAACATCAATAGTGGTTTTCAGCTGGGCAGAAATCTCTGTTTCAGCAGTTATGGTGAGGACTGCACAGAGAGAAGCTTTTCCTATGGGCTCATCTGGCAGTCTCCTTCAGTCCTGCCATGAAAGGACAGCTGTTTCTGATGCAGATCTTGGCTGTTGCCTTCCTGCACTTGTGTGACTGAGTCTCTTCCATGTCAGCACCTTTTTATTCCAGCCCATGTGACAGGAATGTCATCCTTGTCATGTGAATGTCCATTACCTGGGAAATTCAGGGTCCCTGGGAAGGCAGCACAAATGGGAAAGGGGGTTGGTATGTGTCTCTCTGTGTGAGAGTTGCATGCTTACATCATTTCCCATAGGCTGCATAGGGGAATCCAGATTCCCTCTGGGTTTAATTGGTACACGTTGTATTTGCTGATGGTTATATTTCTGATAACATTCTTTAGCTTTCATCAGGTTTTAATTGTTTTCTGGTACGGAAAGCCATTTGTGTGTAGCTGTGACTTTAAGGGGGCTGAAATCCAAATGCTATTAATTGATGGGCACAATCACAGAAAAATAATACATGCAAAGTTAGTATGGCTTTTTCCAAGGGACTTCCTTCTTCATCAGTGTTTCAGGGGAGCAGAAGAGGTGTACAGCTTTAAAGCACGAGGAAGCACCAGGCAGTTGGTAGGAAGGTATGATGAGGCTGCAGTTTTGTGACATGGTTCCTAATGAGCAGGAACCAACATCCATTACTTCAGCATGCCAGATCAGTCCCCACTCTCCTCCTTTCTGTGTAACCACTCCTTCAAAAGTATTTTTTAAACTCCAGGCTGCTGGAGACTCACAGGCTTCACAAACCCACAAAAGCATATATGCCAGCACATATGCATAAAGAGCAATGAGACGATAACTGTTCCACTCTGTCATTTAATGCTTGTCATTTAGAAGAGATTATTTATGTTGGGTTTGCTTTGACAGAAAAGCAGTGGGTTTTTTTGAAATATTTTGTCTCGGATCAGAAAGTTAAGAACAATTCTGTGCCTGCTGGGGAAGAGAAATTACAGAAAAGAACAAGAAAGAAAGGGGGGAGGAGGTAAGGAAAAAGAGAAAAAGTCTATCCATGTCTGGATTTCAGAAGGATGGCCCCAGCAGCCTCATTCTTCCCTCCTTCCCTTCCTCCCTTCCTTGCTCCCCCACCCCTTTGTGTGCTAAAGTTACAACCCAAGGACTTGGAGACATTTCAAAGGAGCGTCACTAATGAAGACCACATGTGCACTGTTCCTCTTGTTTAGTCCAGAACAAAGCTGAACTGTCAGGGCCTCTTCTCTCCAGGGCCAAAACCAGATCTCCCCCCTTCTTGATTACCCACCCACAGTTTATGAATGAGGCCTTCTCAGGTAACCACCACTTGGTATCAGAACAGTTCCAGGAGGAAATCAATCATTTTTCCAATAGAAAGCCATAAGGCAGAAAGCGGGAGTTTCCTTTGCCAAAACATCAGTGGCAGCACTGAAACACCCCGGTGTTCAACACTGCTGCAGCCTTTGGCCTTTGTTCTTGCACAGCAACAGTGCACTTGCTGTATCATTTCTTCATTTGCTTTGGGGACGCCTCCTCTGCAATGTCTCCAGAGCTGCATGGAGGCAGGTTTGTACAAGGAGGTGGGACACAGCAGGGCTTGCTTTCTGAGCAGCGTCAACCAAGGAGGACACTGAGATCCAAGACCAAAGCATGCCATTTCTCATCTCTGCCCGCAATTAACTGCATTTCAGGAAAGACTTTCACCAAGTAATGGGCAGCTGATCCTCACAGTGGTAGTTTTATCAGCCAAAATAAAGGAAACTGATGCCTGAATCTGTGATTTCATGTCCACTCGGTGCTCCTTCCTCAACAATGTTTTGCAGCTGTGGCCATCTAGAAGTGAAGCAAGTGGTGAGGGCTTCCTCTGAGAGGACATTTGTGTCCTTGCTGGACATATGAAGGGGTCAGCCTCTGCCCCTAGCTGAGCTTCTAGTACCCTCATTCCCTGATGGAGGTTAACAGCAGCACCGAGGGGCAATTCTGGACAGGAAAGGTGTGCCAGCCTTACCTCTCCTCAGATCTTCCTTCTGAAAGGAAGACATCAGTGCAACGTGGTATTGGTCTCCTTAGACAAACCAGCTGTCAGCCCTTAGACTGCTGTCATACTGGAGCCTAGGCTGTGCCACTGAGCAACTGGAGCATGATCCTTCCTGCACGGCACGTCTGTAGGAAGAGAAGCTGCAGGAGTGTTGCTGGGAAGGGGGTAATCTTTGGGCTTTTGTTTCACAGCCACTTTAAAATGGCTGGGAAGTCCCCGGGGGGGGAGTGGGGGCAAGACTGACTATGTGAATTACAGAATCATAGAAGTGCAGAATGGTTTGGAAGGTACCTTAAAGCTCATCCAATTCCAACCCCCCTGCCATGGGCAGGGACCCCTTCCACTGGACCAGGTTGCTCAAAGCCCTGTCCAACCTGGCTTTGAACACTGCCAGGAATGGGGCATTCACAGCTTTTCTGGACAGCCTGTGCTGGTGCCTCACCAGCCTCACAGTGGAGAATTTTTTTGTAATGTCCGATCTAAACCTCCCCTCTGTCTGCTTAAATTCATACGAAGGGACCAACCTGCTGAAGGGCCTGGAAACATGGCATATATCTCCAGTTCAGTTTCACAGCAAGAATCAGCCTGCTGCAGATGTGCTTTGTATGCACAGGTATGCTTCATGTTTAGATTCATTGGTCAATGTATTCTGGCAGAAAGATCTCACGGATGCTAATTTTCTAGCCTGTCCATTAAAATATATGATGGGGGATGCAAATCTCTTAATTCTCACAAATGCTCACAAAACTTACTGGAATTAAAAGAAGCCAGCAGCAGTGGACGAGAATAAGTTAGGACACAAACAAGTTGCCCAGAAGGTAGATAGCTACCTACCTACCTACAAGCTGACAAACTCATGGATACTTGACCACAGAGCAAGACAAAAGCACTCATATGCCCAACCATGGTGGAGGCCTTCAAGGGCATAACCCTGCTGCTGTCTCAGATAGTTGAGCACTATGATGAAATAAATAAATATGAAGAAAAAATGAAATAAGCAAATAAATCTGAACAACTTCAAAGCCAGTGTATGGTAGTGGTTGCTGCTAAAGCTGTACCTATTTTCTGACAGGAAGCTCTTCCGGCACAACTGCTTTTCAGAGACATTTCTGGTTACTCACAGTATAGGGGTTTGTTTCTATAACAAATATATTCCTGTGGGTGAAACTGCTAGTATTAAAAATAAATGGGAAGAGGGAAGTGGATTCTATGGAAAAGTGACTACAGAGGAAGAGAAGTGACCTCTGTGTGTTGATTACTGAGAAAAAAAATAGTGGAAGGATTTGAAGGATCAGAGGACTTTTACAAAATCACTTTTAAGTATGGGATTAAACCATAGCATATATATATGGAGGAAGACATAGTCTGAGGGTTGTTTTTTGTTCACAAGCGCTGTAGGGTTAACAAAGCATTCCAGGGTTTTATGAAAGCACTTTTAAACAAATAAACATTACCCTGCAGTGTTTACAAGCTAAGCACTTCAACATAATCTTCATGCATGAGAACCTGAAAGGAAAACTGATTGAAACCTCATGATAAACTGTTTTGTTTAATTGCCTAACCTCATGGCAGCAGAGAAAAGCAGATACAATAAATAATGAAGAAGTGTAAAATTTTAAACTTCCAATGCATTTCATCACCTGAAGTGCAGTTTGATCATCAACGTGGAACACATAAATATTTCCATCTGAATTGTTTGGGGTTTTTTAAGTGGTAGCTGGACCTTTTTTGAATAATATCAAAATGGTTGAGATTTCTTTTCCAGGATAAGGTGACATTATCCGTGAAGACCAAAGGATTCCCACAGCCCTTGAAGCCTCTGCAGGCAGGAGTCTGTTCATTTAGTAAAGCATCCTAAACATTTCTGCTGCTGCTGGATTCCTCTTCTCCCCACCAGTTTTTTTATTTGCTGAGTATCTTGTCTGCCTTCCAAACGCATCATGAAGTCCTTAGACATAAACCAGCTTTGATTTCCTTAGGTACTGATAAAACTAGATTGAGTAGATCAGGGCTGTGCTCCTGGGGAGAGGAGAAGACATCTTTGGAGTATGGTTATGAACAGGAAAACAATGGGGAGCTCCCCTGGAATCCTTCCCACCTGGTCAAAAAGGGATCATCCAACCTTACCAGCCAATTCGCTCTAGGGTACAGGAGTGCTGCCACACAGACCCTGTCTGGCCAGAGGCCAGGGGATTCCACATCCTTGATGTTTTTTATTGCTCATTCTGAGTTCAGGTGTGGGTGTTTTGGGTGGGCCTATGCTGTTTCTCCATGCAAGGTGCAAGGAGTCAGCGTCCAGGTAATCCCAGTTGGCATTGCCTGTCCCAAGGCTATTTAGCATGAAGTCGATTTCCCTTGTTTCTTCTGACCCCAAAAGGACCTGGTCTTTCACAGTGTTCCATGATTTCATTTTTTAGGCATGACTGGCTTTCCCGAGTGGTTTGTCTTTATAGATGTCATGGAGTAAATGAAAGATGCAAAGTGGAAAAGAAATTATTTTACCCCAAATTCCAAACGCTTTTTTGAATATTTTTGTTGTGTAACAGATATCACCTTCACTGCTGAATTCCCCTTCATTTTTTAAGGTTGGCCTAATTGCCGTGTCTTCTGCAGCCACCTGAGGCAGTGGAAATGTCACCAGACACTAACCCCATAAGCACAGCCCCAGCATGGGTTACCACCTCTGCCACACCTCCTCTGGGCTGTTTTATATAGTGGAACGAACAAGACACTGATTGACTCCACAATCTGTTGGATCCGTGTCAAAGTTAACCTCTCTGCAGAGCTATGTAGACAAATTAGCACTGATGCTTTGGGTGTTGCTAACCTTTCCCCCTTTACATATGTCATGAGCACTGCTCTACACAAACACAGATGCCACTACAATGCATGCATGTAAATGCATTTTCCACATCCATGGTAGATTCAAACATAGATACACATGTGGCAGTGGGCAGGCTTGTTTGAAAGCATATCTTCTTATCAAGGGGGAGAGCTAATACTACAGAACAACAAGGCTGAGTATTATGTTTTCATTTTGCTCCTGCAATAGTGGTGTGCAAGAGCTGTGAAGTGAGAACGCATTTTACATCTTTAAAAGCAAAGATTCTCACAGCAGTATCACCTGTGGAAGCCTCGTTGATTCATACGGCAGTAACATTTTCAGCAAGTGAAGATTAGCTCTGGAGCTCCAGTATCTGTTTTATGCCACTGACACCCTTTCTTTTTTTTTTCAGGAAATTCTCTGTCTCTTGACTCATAACTGTCAATAGCGTTCTCCTATCTCTTTAAAATCACAGTATTGACTCAGTCTGTTTGGAGAAAGAAAGCTATTTCGACTTACAGGTCCAATTTCTGTTGACTCAAAAGGGAGCAAAAAAATGCAGAGACTGAGAATGAAAACATTTCTTATCCCAGAAGTTACCAACAGGCAAATGCCATTAAGGAATGGATGGCATTTGTTCACAAACTTTTAACAATATCTTTTCCCGGCTAAGGTTTAGCTCTGCATGTACTTTCTGCTGCCATGAAGACAAGTGAATCTGGATGTGCTCTTTGCTTCAGCAGTTGTATAAGACAGCTTGCTTCTTGTCTGGGATCTCTGAAAGGAGCAAAAGCAGGTCTTGTGTGCCGTCCCATCCTTACTGAGGTACGTTCAGGATCTCTGCCATCAAAATTAACGTAGCTCCCACTTCCTCACCCATTTGGCCAAAAGTAGAATAATATGGTTATGATGGCAGGGATTTCTTTTTCCAGCAGACTTTGGTTTTCACAATTCAACTTTATGGACTTTAAAATCTCCTGTCACAGGTTTGTGCAAATGTGATGGAAAACAGGAAGGAAAAAATGCCGCTCAAATAATAAGAAAACCATTGTTGGTCATTGTTGTGGTTCAGACAAGGGCTGGTGTGGGTAAAGTAGGAACCTCTAAGAGAAAGGCTGGCAAATGGACTGAATGCAAAGCAAGACTTCTTTCTTCCCATCACGACACCATTTCAGAAACTCAGTTCTGGAGACCTTTCTGCTGAAAGTCATAGAAGCATGGGACTTACAAGAGTTGTCTGGGTCTCTCCTCTTCAGCCATCATATCATCTCCTGTGGTCTCCCATGGAGTACAGCATGAAGAAAATAGAAAGACCCCCACTGACCCATCCAAGAAGAGGCTTTCTTACCGAGGGCCTGATTGCTGGTGCCTTGCAGTGGGAATCACTCGTTTCTCTGCTGCAGGAGTCCTCCTTGTGCAGATTTCAGTCTCATCCATGTATGTACCAGAAATGCTTCAAAGTGTGACTGCTCCTTCCCACTTCCTCAGCAAAAAACTCATCTCTAGGGAGATAGGAATTTTATGTGTGATAATATAGCTATCTTCCACCAGCCTTTGGGCAGTGATTATCAAGTATATCAAGTGCTCTCTCCTGTGCTACTGAGCTCATTGCCTTTCCGCCCTCCAGCACTGAGTTTGTTAAGGGATTTTTAATGCCTCATGCTGCATCTCCATGAACAAGAAAACTTAAGGGATTTGATCAAGCAAGGGCTTTTAAGATACTGATTACCTCCTGTGCTAAAAATAGGCCTTTGTGCATGAAAAATGCATATTAATATGGTCATCTTAAAACAAACGGCACTGTACATTTTTCATGTGGTTGCCACTGATAGTATTTGAAATGCTAAACTGCATGGGGGTGAGGGGAAGACAATGGACACACAGAATGTAAATCCATCTCCCTGCCAAAATCAAGCACTTGCTGGAGGAGTTGCCAAATGAAGATAGGTCCTGTGAAAAGACTTTCCCCAGGCCCTTCCCTATAAGCAAAAGACTGCATAATGCCAGGGATGGGGAGGAAGAGACCACAGTAGCGCAGGTCTGGGTATGCATACAGGAGATACAGAGGAGCCTTGCATGACTGAGCCTCCAAAATCAGATGCATTTTAAATGTTCTTATAAGGCTTCCCCTTATCAATTATTAAAAAATTTCCTACAAGCACAGGAGCTCATCTGGGGATTTCTTTAACAGCTGCTTATTTCAAAACCAGCCATTGTCCTTCCTTAATCTGAATTCAGATCAAGCCAGCTATTAATGTTTCTGTTGCCTTCATTAGAAAGTCTTATTTTTAATTCCTTTGCAGCAAGGTACATATACAACAAATATAGGGTCATAACACAACTTTGACACTGAAATGTGAAGAGTACAACATTTCTTTATTGTGCATATCAAGCAAGGGATTCTTGCCCTCCATTCCTACAGGTGTAAAAGGAATGTGCATTAATTTAAGCAGTTGGAGGATTTCTTTAAGAGGTCTTTTTCTGCATCTTTTTGTCCAGATTCTCATACTTGTTTACAGCTATTTTCAGAAAAAAACAAGCAGATGCTGCAGTATTTGAGTCTATATAGCAGAGTTTGGTTTACCTGAGTATAAATTTGGCTTATGAATGTGAACAGAAGGCAGCTGTAAATCTCCAGCTAAACTTCTATTTAGGTGTCAGACTAACAACATTGTTAACTTGAATTGTATGATATCACTTTAAAATTAATGATTATTAATTGTTACTTGTTCTATTTTTTTAAAGCCTGTATTTATGACTTTTCTAAGGGCAATAACTTACAACCAGATCAATAAACTGTGTAAAAACAAATATTACCATTCCAACACAAAACATAACCTAGACTGGACACTAAGATTATGAATTTAAATAGAAAATGAAAGTGTTCTCTTCGAATACCTCTACTGGGTGGGCAATGGGGAAGGGGACTGTGTCCTGTTTATAACAGACTCCATCACAGCTGAAAAGTAGTTCCAATTTAGATACAGTGACCACTGAATATTGGGTTAACATTCAAGCTTTCCACTTCTTACTAAGCCTACCTATCTCTCTATGGGGTTTGAGTCAGACTGCTCTTTCTTTCCCAGACCTTTCCTCCCACAGTCAAAATTCTGCAAGGCCAAATTTGGACCCATTACTGCTCTTGTAATGGGTGACTCCAGCTGAGAATCTAGTAACCCTGGTGCTGTAGGGCACAGCAAGACATATTTTCTCTATTTATATGAGATAAGAAGCTGTAAGTCTGATCCAGACCAGGGTTTGGATCAACTGAGAAGGGGCCCTTTGGCTGCAGAACAAGTATTCTGGTGTAGAAAGAACTGAACAATTACCTCACAGTAATGCCTCCATGGAAAAATGTTTGCATTGCAGAGCCCTAGTAAGAAGTGTAAGAACTGAGCATAAAGCATAATAAACTTCTCGGGAGACCCTGTGTATCTGAAGCAAATAAAGGCTGGTTTCAAAGCTGTGATTGTAGATATATGTGTAAAGAGATACTGTGTATGTAAGACGTATACTCCATGATGAATGGCAGCTGTGGCTGTGTCTTTCCTTTGGGACAAGGCAGAATAATGACTGTTCATATCCACTACACTTTGGTTAGGCTAATTACTAAGAACTACATGAATTTACAATGAATTTGCTATAAATAATTCATCCAACATACTGAAATCTAGTTTTATATTCACTTAGTGCATAATATCTGTAAACAAATGAAGGACTTAACAGCCAGGCACAAATCTTTGAAGCTAAACGTGGGCTCTGATCCCAGTCTTGAACCTCAAGGCCCTGGTACCTGCTGAACTGTGTGCTGACAGGCCTGATTCCCCCTACCTCTGGATATTTGGGGCCACCGAATCCTTCTCACCTCTGAAGTGGTCCAAGGCATGAGTTAGTAGAGTTTTAGCTCTCTGTGATCACTTTGTCCAGGCTGGGTGAGTCAACTGATTTTGAAATAAATACAGGATACTGTAAAGGCCCTTTGTGCAAGCACAGGTTTTCTCCACTCCCAGGGAAACATGGCCAGCAGGAGTCAGACTGCATCCCCTCTGCATCAGTCAGACTGAGGACAAGACCCTTGATCTCCTAAGAAGTAAAATCTGAAAACACCGAACTCTAAACCCAGGCTCAGCTATGGACTTCAAATGCAGACGTGACTTTCTCTGCTCCAGAGCATTTAATAGGCTCATTGCCCTCGTAAACATTTTCTAAACAGATACTCTACGTACAGACTTTACGATAGCCTTTTAAAGCAGAACCAAAACCTTATGAAATCGTTATTTGTCACTGGAAATAGCCAAAAGCTAGGTAAAAGTCCAGCTTGTGGGAAGTTTGTTTGATGAATGAGAGCTGAAGAGTGATGATTGCACGGGAAATACCTCCATGTCAGTAGCAAACATGGCTGGGTCACCCTTTGCCATTGACTCTGGTATCTGCACTGCACTCATCCCCGCTGGGGCTGTTCAGACACCATGTGTGACCTGAAGCCAGACAAGGCTCTGCCTTACCTGTGACCGTCTGGACTTGTCTCTGTAACACTTAAGCAATCACAGAGATTTCCTAGGCAGTGCCCATGACTGCACACACTGTCCTCAAGTGTTGTCTCAGTGCTGCTGCAGAAGCAAGGGCTATTGCATTTAGAAGTTTGCATAGTAACAACTGTAAAGGTGGGCAGCCTTTCTTCAAGCAGAAAAGTGGTAAAGATGTTTTTCAGTGCAGTTAAACTTGATGTCAGAAAAAAAGAATATTGCTTGGCTTTAGGAAATGTTTAACATGCAACAAGCTGGCAGTTGCTCTGCCTCTAGGGATTGATTTGCAATTTGGATGATGAATGGAAATGATGTGGAGCTGTCCTTTGAGTATGCTGGCTGACTTTAATGCTGCGCCAAGAAACATGTCACCTCTTCAGATCCTTGCCTCATCGTTGCGTGAAACCCAGTCAGGAAGAAGGAGGACGAGTGCACCCTGATGGCTGCTGACAGGAGGAGGGAAGGAGAGCAGAGTTGGCAGTGGCAGAGCTCATTTACAGACACAGCTCAGGAACTTCTCCCTCTGGGGTTCCTACTGTGTGTGGGAGTGGGAACTCTCTGTGCAGTAGATGGGGCCACCAAACATCTCCTTCTGTCAAGGAAGTGAAGGAAGGCTGTCTGAGGCATGTTGGCGTCTTTTCATAGGTTTTCTGTGTGGCAAAGGTGATCTGGGGTGCAACATTTAACTGATGTACATGGCCTGCCTTTTTGAAACCTAACCTGAGATCACAGATTCATAGACTGATAGAACAGCTTGTGTTGGAAGGGACCTTTAGCTCACCTAGTTCCAACCCCCCTGCCACAGGCAGGGACACCTTCCACTAGACCAGGTTTCTCAAAGCCCCATCCAGCCTGGACATGAACACTGCCAAGGATAGGGCACCCACAACTTCCCTAGCCAGTTCTGTCCCAGTGTCTCACAGAGAAGAATTTTTTCCTAATGTCTAACCTAAATCTCCCCTCTTTCAGTTTAATGCCATTCTCCCTTGTCCTGTCACTACATGCCTTTGTAAAAAGTCCCTCTTCAGATTTCTTGTAGCCCCCCTTCAGCTACTGGAAGGCTGCTTTCCCTGGAGCCTTTGCTGCTCCAGGCTTAACAAGCCCAGCTCAATCAGTCTGTCTTTATAGAAGTGCTCCAGGCCTCTGATCGTCTTCGTGGCCTCCTCTGGACTTACTCCAACGGGTCCATGTCCCGTTAGTTCCAATGTAAAGTGTGATGGAAAAAAGAAAAAAGCCAGTCTCACCCTCTCCGTTTTCTCTGCATGGGTTATACCTGTTTGTATGCGAATGCTGGCCCTGCCACTATGAAGAGCAGGCAGAAAGCTGCCTGCCTGAATGGGGCAGACGGCAGCATTCCTCTGGAGCCAGGAATGAGGGTGGGGTTTGATCAGCCAAGGGAGAAAAATGTCAACATCTGTCTGTCACTGCATGGCAAATGGCCAATTATCTTTCTTTTTTCTCCTTGCCTCCCTAAGCCGCCATCAGACAAAGCCGCTGAGCTCCCGGCTTTGTTGCCTGCGCCATTTCCCACCACTGCTCCACCTCTGATATGCTAATAGCAAAACTGAATGGTTTTGTGAGGCTGAAAAGGATCTCTGGCCACATTCACTGGGTCAACAATCCCAACTGCTGCGCTGGGGCTCAGCCTGCAGCGCCAGAGCAAGGTGCCAAGGGACTTCCCTCCCCCCTGCTCCTCCTTTAACAAAACAAAACAGAAATAGTGGAATTAACCATCTGGCTTTCTTGGTGCCCAGAAACTTACCTGAACAAATTATGACACGAAACGGTCCCTTCAACTACTTTCTAGACTGACGAGTGACAAGCTGGGCTATGCTCTCCACGGTGAATTGTTGCCTCGCTAGGTGCAATGTGGGAGCTGAGAGAGGACTTCTCTGCTTCAGAGCACTACAGAGCAGCTAGGTGGTACCAGAATACTTTTGTGTTTATACTGTTGGCTTTGCGTGCCTTAGAGCAAAAGCAACGCTGACAAACAGCCTTTTGTTTAGAAAATAAACCCTGTCATACATGCAATGCCAGACACAGAAAACAAACTTGATGACCTAATCCTGTCTATTGTGTAGTAATAGCAACACACTTAAGTAGTGATTCTAGATCTGCTTGAAGAATGATTACTAAATTTGTTGGGTGATAAGTTTCGCATTCACTGATGCTGTGGAAGTGCCAGGGGAAACAGGCTACAGTGCCTGAGAAAAGCTGCTCATAAACCTGTGACATTGATTTTGAAGCATTTATCATTCATAATTAGTCACCTGAATTAAGCGTGAATGTTTTGAATGATATGCCACTCCTTTTGCTGATGCTGTACTAATAACATCGTTGCTTTAAAAAATAACTCAGCCAGTTGGCAGGTTCTTTGATGGTAACATTTGAAACAGTTTTGCAAGCAAGCTAATGTTAGTAAGCCCAGTAATATGCCGTCATTACTCAAAACAGCTATGGCATCTACAAATGTGTCAACTGCAAACACTCTATAAAAACTGATATACACAAAGTCCAGTGACATGAGAGGAAGGCTGAAGAAATTCAAAAGCTGAATAAACAAAACAGTCTGATAGTTCAGTGGGTTCCACTTGACCCTGAGAAGAGATCTGGTTAAAGCTGGATGAATACTGAAGCCAAGAAAAAGGTGATAGCTGTGAGTGTTGTTTATGAGATTACAATTTTAATATAGCCTGCACAGTAAAGAGTGCTGTAATAAAAGCTGACCTTTGCCACAATTTGCTTTATTCTCCTCTTCTTAAAACACACATGTGAGCAGTAAGAGAAAGGTGAATTGTCTGGATCCAGAGCTAACTCTTTGTAAATGCTCGTACCCATTTATTCCTACACAGGAGAATGAGCAAGCTGAACATTTTATTATTGATTTTGAAGATGATGTTCATTTTTGTCAGCTTTCCCATTCCAGCTGTTCTGGGAGGCACTTATGCATCACCAGTACCATGGTCTTGTGGCTCGTTCTCACGTGTTTGCACTGACTCCCACCACTGTGCATCGCCTGCAGGAGTGTTCACCCAGGCTCTGGGAAGTGCTGTGATGGTGCCTTCTGCTGCTTTCTAGGGAAGGACTTTTATAAAAAGCATGCACAGCATGAAGGAGGAAGCAGATGCAGACTTGCTCTGCACACTCCTCTCCAGTTCTCGGCATATGGTGGATGATAAAAAAAAAATGGAGCTGAATGGTGTGAAAATCTATTCATCCTGTATCACAGAGAATAAATTATTTCTTTTTGGTCATATGCTGTGCGTTGTCCTGGCTGCACCCCCTTATGCCGTTATGAAGGAATGCTTTAGACTCATAGGCTATACAGATCAGAACAACCCAACCCTCTGTGCTGACTTTCTGCCTGACAGAGGCCACCAAAGCTTTTCATTCAGTCACTTTTTTTTGTGCAAAACATAATTTCTGATTGTGCTTGTACTTCTAGTGAACGAAACCCAAGCCTAATTTATGGTAACAAAAGGACAGAAAGTCCAACACAACTCTAAGTAATTACGCTGCCCCAGTAGCTTGTTGACGCTTATGCTGGAAAATTTGCTTTATCCCTGGACTGACATTTTCTGTCTCTACTCTTGCTGCTGTCTTTTGCTACATTAGTGCCTGTGTTCACAGTCCTGATGCTCCCCTGGCCCACAACTTCTCTCCTGGTCTTCAAGAC
Source organism: Micropsitta finschii (assembly GCA_034783455.1). Taxonomy (NCBI): domain Eukaryota; kingdom Metazoa; phylum Chordata; class Aves; order Psittaciformes; family Psittacidae; genus Micropsitta; species Micropsitta finschii. The sequence continues at coordinate 24,333 of JAVHNF010038975.1, forward strand.
CGTGAAATAGCTGCTCATGGCCAGGGGTGTCTGGGATGACCCAGCACCCTTCTGGGCACATGTGAACTCCTGCGGTGCACGCAGAGCTTGGGAAAATAGACTCCATCCTTCTTAGTCTTCTCACATTTCCCATAAATTTTCAACGGCTGAAATAATGTACAAAACTTTTCTTTGATAAACTAAATAGACTTGAGTTTAGCTTAATCTTTCCAGCATGCTTCCAGGAAGCATGTAGCTCTTTCCTGAAACTTCTTTATTTTGCCAGCAGCCTTTTTAAAGCCCAGGCACTGTTCTGGGACAGACATCGTAAGTTTATGGTAAAGAAAGGTAGAAAACTACATTCAATTTAAGATCAGATTAAGTTAAAATTTCATATTTAATTTTCATGAGTTTTGATAGTTTGCTTGACTAATCTTACTAAATAAACCGGGGGGTGGGGAGGGTGGTGGTGGTTAGAATGTTGCCAGGTATTTAGTCTTTGCCAGTCTCACAAGGATTCAGGCATATTTCCTCACACACCCTGTACTGCCTCAAAACATATAACTGAGATAAGATGTTAATGACATGTAATGAACATTCCCTCCAATACAATAAAATAACAGCTGCCCCTTTGAAGTACTACAAGAATTTCTCTTTACTGAATGCTAGTGGTGGATAAAAGATTTGGAGGAAATCAGTACTCAAAGGGCTTTACTAAAGTCTAGATAGACAGTATCCACAGCCTTTCCCTCATCCACTGAGCAGGTCATCTTGTCATCGAAGGAGATCAGGTTAGTCAAGCAGGACCTGCCATTCATTAACCTATGCTGATTGGGCTTGATCACCTGGTGGTTGTCCTTTGTGCCAATTTCTGCTGTTCTCCATGCTTGGTCTGTATTTGAGATGTATTTGATGGAAAAAGATATGTTCATACACATGTACATATACATATGCATGCATACTTGTTTGTGTGCATCGTGTTCCCCACCTATTAGTCTTCTAAACCTATGGAGAGGAAGAAAAGTTGTTTCTGGCTTTTTGTGTGTGTGTGTGTCTGCAGTAATTAGAGCTATTGCAGTTGCAAACAAGATAGAGGATGCGGGTTTTTCACGAGTCAGACACATCTTCTGTGGCTGTCATATGAGCACAAAAATAGCAGCCTCTGAAAAACAGCAGGCTTCTAAGCTATGTACAGGGCTATTTTGTGTCTGGCCAGTGCTCAACACTGTCTGCACAATGGGCAACAAAGCATCTCTTCTTCCCACAGGTTTAGATTTTGTCTAGTATCCTGATTGCCACCTTCAGGCATTTTCCTATTAAATAATGTTGATGAGTACAGGCTCCTTGCATGACTAGTACTGTTAGGAATATTATTCAAAGATTGGAGAAGAGACACAGTTGTGCAGTGGCTCAGCCCTCTCTACTGCCCACTAGGGAAGGAGTCTTTCCCCCCTTCCCTAGTGCCAGCCTAAACTCCAACAGGATCTGGTCTGGCCAAGATTGTGCCCCACATCCCAAAGGCTAATTAAAAAAACCCCAAACAAGCCAGATTCACCATCCTCAATGGATCTGCTACACTTTTTGGTACAACAAAGCACACGGCTGTCAATCAGAGCTGTTCTTGGGCTGTAAATCCTAGGCGCCAGAAATGCACCTTTTTTTACAAGCTGGTCATAAAAATCCACCTGGGGAGTGAGGTTCTGTGGGAGCTGTGGGTGCAGGTGGGTTTGCAAAGGCAGAGAAGCCCCACACAAATGCCTGCCCAGGTCTCTTGGCAGCAGCTACTGCAAGGCTGCCGCGCAGCCCAGGGTGGTCCATATCCTCACTGACAGACCACAGCCACTGGTTGGTCACAGCAGTCCCACCTTATTTCAGCAGAGGATGAGCACTAGGAAGCTTAGGGTGGCATGGTTTAG